>JBAMJV010004174.1:0-41240 GCA_037951105.1 Echinarachnius parma | reverse complement strand
ACCCAGATAACAGGTAGACGTTATTCTAACGTTAGAATATGGTTGTTTTGGTTGATTTTTGGTTACCATTGCTGTTACAACGTTGTAGTAACGTTACATATCTGTTAGCTTTGGTGCATAGTTAACGGTTAAAATACCAACGTTGTGGTGACGTTATATTTTCGTTACCTTTGGTGCTTAATCTAACGGTTAAGACTGACAAACGTAGGAGTAACGTTATATTTTGGTTAGCTTTGGTGCTTGAATTAATGGTTAAAAGACTAACGTTGCTGTAAATTTATATTTTGGTTAGCTTTGTTGTTTAATTTAGCGGTTAAAAGAAAAACGTTGTGGTAACGTTATTAAGTAATTAGCTTTTGTGTTTAATTTAATGGTTAAAAGACCAACGTTGTAGTGACGTTATATACTGATTTGCCTTTCTGTTTAATTTAACGGTTAAAATATAAACATCGTAATAACGTTACATATTGATTAGCTTTGGTGTTTAATTGAATGGTTAAAATACCAACGTTGTAGTAATGTTATGCATTGGTTAGCTTTTGTGTTTGATTAAATGGTTAAAAGACAAACATTGTAGTAACGTTATTATATTGATTAGTTATGGTGTGATAGTTAACGGATAAAAGACAAACGTTATAATAATGTTATGTATTGATTAGCTCTGGTGTTAAATGTAACGGTTAATGTAACGTATAACGTAACGTTATCTAGTAAACGTTGGCATAATGTTCATATTTAGTTATCATGTTATTACGTAAATGTTAACGTTACAATAACGTAGAATCAATGAGCAAACTAACCATAATGTAACGTTATCCAATTAATGTTGGCATAACGTTCATATTTAGTTATCATGTTACCGTAAAGGTCAACGTTACAATAACGTAAAAACGATGAGCAAACTAACCATAATGTAACGTTATCTAGTAAACGTTGGCATAATGTTCATATTTAGTTATCATGTTATTGCGTAAATGTTAACGTTACAATAATGTTAAAACAATGAGCAAACTAACCATAATGTAACGTTATCCAATTAATGTTGGCATAACGTTCATATTTAGTTATCATGTTAACGTAAAGGTCAACGTTACAATAACGTAAAAACAATGAGCAAACTAACCATAATGTAACGTTATCTAGTAAACGTTGGCATAATGTTCATATTTAGTTATCATGTTATTGCGTACATGTTAACATTACAATAACGTATAATCAATGAGCAAACTAACCATAATGTAACGTTATATAATATAACTCCACCATGCTCGAAAGGTATACAAAATTACAAACGACTAAGTAAAAGGCCTGTTATCATTCAAAAAGAGCCATTAAAACACAAGAGGGCGCTTTTTAAAAAGGCCTTGGTTTCAACCATTTTTCATACATAATTATGCATGTGATGATTTATTGATATAATGATTAAATAGCGAGATAATCAACAACTATTTAAAAAACGCTTTTGAACATTTTTGAAAAAGTGCAAGCATTTTTTTATTTTTTTCTAAAAATCATCTAATTATTTGGGCCACAAATAATTATAAGATCAGATATATTTATTGATATTTCAGCCGTTTCTGGGTCAATTTTGACCAAATAAAGTTTATTCTGCCATTAAAATTGCATGTTCTCTCAAATTCGACACTCAGTTTTTCATTACCTCACCAAAAAATTGTGATGTGCAGCGCCCTCTCTACCAAAACTAAACTACCCGTTACAATAACGTAAACGCAATGAGCAAACAAACCATAATGTAAACATGGTAAATAGCAGTAAATACAATATATTGTAAACGGTATGCCGTATGGTAACGTTACATAAATGGTTTTTTTTCTTTTTTTTCGGTGGACATTTAAGTGGTTTAATAAAAAACCTAAAATTACTCAAAAATACCTCAAGTGGATAAAGTGCCCTTTGGAATTGAGGCTAATTGCTCTTTATTTGTTCGAACTACGTTATGTTGTTTGTCCACGCTTGTTAAAATACTTCATTGTTGGAATGATGTAATATTTAAGGCTCTATTAGACACTCATCATTGCAAAGGTATCGGACAAAATTTCATGGATTAGTATTACTAGACAATAGCCGTTAAGGTGAAACGTTAGTCGACATTAAACATACATGTGTAGCTTTGAAGTAGGAAAATTAGGTTATTTAATTTGCAGCATGGTTAAAAAACTCTTGCATAAAAATATGATTACAAAATTATCTGTTGGAATTAGGATGTATGCCAATACTTTCACTTGCTCTTCTATTTCACCTTTTTCTTTATCTTCGTTTGTTCCTATCCCCCTCTTCGCTCCTTCTATTCTCTTCTTGTATTCATAGCAGTGCCCACGATCATGTGGGCTTGAGTCAGGGGTGTCGATCCTGGAGGGGGGGGGGGGGGGGGGGGGTGGAGGCAGGGGGGCGGTCGCCCCCCCCCCCCAATTGGGGGGGGGGGGAACATATCATTTCGCCCCCCCCCCCCACAATAATTCCGAAAATGAGGAAGAACAAAAATCGAGTGATATAATGCCAAAGAGGGGAAAGACACATTTATCAATAATAAATCTTCAAAATAGCCGTTTTTTTTAGTTTGAAAAGGACTGTAAATCTCTTTTTTGCCGCGCGCATACAGTTTCTCATATTGCAAGTTTCATTTGGGTTGCGGGATCTCACCTTTTGAAATGTGTTGGGCAGCAAACGAAGTTTATTAAACCCTCATCGATAGATAGCACACCGTTACAGAAAATAAAATAATCTCGGTACATATGCGCTGAACGCAAATCAAATTGGAATATCATGTTCCCCCACATTTGAAAAAGGGGCAGAGTGTCCCCCTCCCTTTGTCATTATGTATGTTTGGTTCCATATATATACACCTATACTTCATATTACGTGAAATTTCTGTCTCAGGTGTGCACCAAATTGCACAATTTCACGCCCAAAAATACAAAAGCTCCCTACTGTGGGAGGGGGACACCCCCTCCCACAACCTCCCCCGCTCGGTCGCTTCGCTTCCTCGCAATGGGCCGTATGCATAAAAACAAGCAATTGCTTGTGCTAGCCTTTTGCTTGAATCGGTATGCACACAAACAAGCAATTGCTTGCAAGCAAAAGCTTTTGCTTACAAGCACAAGCAATTGCTTACTGCTCGTAAGCAATTGCTAACCAAACAAGCAATTGCTTAAAACCGTATGCATAAAACGAACCTTTTACTTGTCTTGATAAGCAATTGCTTGCGTTTTTTCAAGCACCTCCAGACCAGCTTGATCTCTTGCTTACTAAGGACATTCGCGTTTTAGAATCAAGTTTTCATACCGTTTCAGGATGATTTAGAACTCCTGGTTCCAGAGGTTATGTTGTGATTACATATTTAATCAAATGGCTGTTATTTTAGACATTTATATCCATGTAGGCAATTTTGTTTATGATTTGAAAATATTTGCGTAAGAAAAATACTGTTGCCAGGTCGGGCACGACCATGGAAAGCTGCTATGCAAGGGACTACACGACGTTTGCATACACTACGAATCCCCTTTGTTGTCATGCAGTGCGATGTTCGCACAACCGTAACGATGCACACGTAAGCAATTGCTTAGGCAGTGTAAGCAAAAGGTTTCAGCACAAGCAAAAGCTTATGCATACAAAATTAAGCAATAGACCGCTTCTGTAATGTATGCAAATAATATGCGTATAATATGCGTATGACGTAAGACTCTCCGTTGGCAAGCTGAACAATAGTAACATGGTCCGGCAAGCTAGGTTTGCCGGAGCTTGCCGGACATAGTTACTATTGTTAAGCTTGCCAACGGGGAGTCTGACGTCCTACGCATAATATGTGCATACATTACAGAAGCGGTCTATTGCTTGAACTTGATCTTTTGCTTGACAAGCTCTTGCTTGTGCTTGAAGCAATTGCTTATAAGCAATTGCTACGTTTTATGCATACGGCCCAATGTCTCCCCTATACTTTTGAGAAATTGTTGACGCCCTTGCTTAGTTTCATGGGAGCCCAATGCCCTAGACTATATCGATGGCTCTATAGTATACATGATCATGCAGATCTATCTCATGCAAGGCTCAGTCTTTTCCTCGCTATGCCCTTTTAAAATACGTTATGAGTAGGTTCACTATTGTATACAATTTAAAAACCCATGCTAGGAGCAAATGTCTGAAATCTAAAAGCTTCCGGGGTCTCCGCCCCCTGAACCCCCATTATTGTCCCCAAATGTGGGTGCCCCCAAAGTCAAGTCTTCGAGCCATCAAGACACTTTCAATGAGCGCATAATAAAATGAATGATGACCTACCTACCATTATTACTTCTTTAGAATTGTATAATTTGTAAAAGGGCCACAATTTAAAAACTCCTGCTTCTATGGGGTCCAAAACCATTTTGTATATTTGATTATCAAACTGCCATTTATATTTTTTTACTTTTATTTTATGGTTTGAATAAACTGAATCTGAATCTGAATCTGAAAAAATCTGAAACGTTAGATCAACGCTGGTTGTTATTCATGAATATTCATGAGCAATTATTGACTGCAAATTAAGTATAAATTTCGAGTAATTTGATTGTTTAAAATTCATCCAATGCTATTATTGACTCATTGTTTTAAATAAATGTAATTAACTTATCTAACAAACATATTAAATGTTTGTTCTCATGATTCATCAATGTAAATACTTTTAAATATTATAAAATATATTCGACTTTATCAAAATACTAACCATAAACAAAATATTCTCACATAAGCTAGGATATATATAGCTGAGTGGATGAAGACTTGATATGTAGCGGGTGTAGGATAAGGCATAGGAATAGGATTAGGATTAGGAATAGGACTAGGAATGTTATAATGTAAGACTAGGTATAGGTATAGGCACTAAGTTAATTTTTCGTTCATATTTGGTTATCATGTTAACGTAAATGTAAACGTTACAACAACGTTACAACAACGTTAAAACAACGAGCAAACTAACCATATTGTAACGTTATCCAGTAAACGTTGGCATAACGTTCATATTTAGTTATAATGTTAACGTAAATGTTAACGTTACAATAACGTAGAATCGATGAGCAAACTAACCATAATGTAACGTTATCCAGTTAACGTTGGCATAACGTTCATATTTAGTTATCATGTTAACGTAAATGTTAACGTTACATTAACGTTAAATCAATGAGCAAACTAACCATAATGTAACGTTATCAAGTAAACGTTATTATAATATAATGTAAACCATATGGTAACGTTACATAAACGTTAAATTGTTATCTGGGCAGGGAGTGCATGTACCTACCAAAGATATTTTGGTGAAGACAAACAATTTTGGTGAAGACAAACAATTTTGGTTATAAAATTATGAGGAGAAGTTGTTTAGGGGGGACTTACTTTTGTGTTAGGTTTATTTCGTCCGTTTGCTTGTTTTTTTTTCGAGCCCCGATTTCTGAGGCTTTGCCATAAATAACGTTGTTTACTTTTTTGATAGATCAACCCAGCGAGCACATGCATACCAGCTAAACACACGCAATCACATTGCATGCACATGTCAGCCACGAAACTCGCTGTAAGAAAATAATTATGAATGAAGCATTCTGGGATATGGCAATCTCCGATCACATACTTCCGGTAACAATATGTTTTCGTTTTAGTCGGCCATTTTGTCCTTGCTGCGTTCAGAAAGAGGAATGGCCACGTTTAGACAGGCTTCTGATAATGATGCCTGGGCCCTTTTGGCTCTGAAATCTGCTCCAGCAAGCCCTACAAGGGTTCCCTGGAATGATGATGGCCAAAAAGGAGTCATTCTCGCCCGTCTAGAGGGCAGGGAATTCGAGTATTTGGTGAGAAAGAACCGGATCACGATTGGCCGCAACAGCAAGCAAGGGGAGGTGGATGTAAACATGGGACACTCGAGTTTTATTTCACGTAAACATCTCGAGATCATTTGCGAAAGTCCGAACTTTTTCGTACAATGTACAGGAAAGAATGGTATATTTGTAGATGGCATATTCCAGAGGAGAGGTGCTGCACCACTTCAGCTTCCTAGGACGTAAGTTAAAGCAGAAATATGCAATGTAAAGCATCAACATTTGATATGTTGACATTGGAAATTATACCTTGGTTTCAGCATGCAGCATGCAGTCGGCTGAGCAGCTAGCAGCGGCCGCCTCGCTTCGATCGGCCCGCGCCCGTTCGGGAGGCTGGGCATGCTGTACTGAGCCTCGCCGCGCCCCTCGGCCTTGTCCTCCGACTTGTCGAACTTTAAATTTTCTTGATTTTATTTTATTTCATTTTATTTCCATGTTTCTCAATTGCAAAGAATGTTTTGACAATGAAATAAACACAGTATCACCACTCACCAGACTAACAAATTAACATTAACAAAGTCAACTACCGTGCAGTTGCCCTATTCCGCCGGACAGATTTTTTAAAGCCTTATTTCTAGCGATATTGATTTTCGAACTCCAAAATAACTTTACACATGGACGAAGCAAACTATTGTCATTTATTATTCAAGTCTATTATAGAATGACATTGATTAATTCAAAATCTAAGCCCGATTTTGTTCCGAAAATCGAGCTGGCGATTTAACCTCAGTACTTTGTCAAAGTATCGCCAAGTCGCAGTCGGCTACGCTAGTCTATCAAAACAGGTCTAGAACGAACAAAATATCAAAATATATCATCGCAAATGTTGTTCAAATTGTACTCACGGTACTTGATATGTGATATTTTCCGTCATGTACATCCACAAACATGCGATTGTTCCATAAAAAAACGATTTTAGGAAGGCTTCCGAAGCAAGCAAAATATTTTGTGACGGAAATCAACACGAAGTTGCAACGCAGCCAAAACTAAGTCTCGGTTTAGATGGCCGTTTTATCAAATATATCCAATGTGTTAGCAAATCCTCCAGTCAACTTGAATATTGAAAACTTCTCCGTAATTTGATATGAACCATTCACTGAAAATTTGAATCAAATACTAATTTTGGCCATAAAACAAATTGGAAACCTCAACGAACGAGCGTCGCCCGAAATGTTGCACAAATCCAAATGTATTCCCACTGGTACGTGCAGTAAAAGAATTATCACTCGGTTCACAACATGGCCACACAAGTGACGCCAATCAACTCCGTTTGTATTGATTCGAATGAGGCCAGGACGCATCTATATTATTCAAACTGTTGGTCAAGATCGCGCGATTACTATGCGCGATACAAAATGATGAAAATAATCACCAATCAGCTTGGAGGATATCGCGTATATTAGCGCGTTAGTAGCGCCCTGACGCGTGTAATTGCGCAATAACAAAGGCCAGCGCGCGCAGGGGAATTTTCCTTTCTCTCTTTATGTGTATAATGTATACACATGTTATAGCTATAGCACTAGTACGCGACCGTATGCATTATGCATTCTGGGGCGCGCAGACTACCGATATACTTATGGAGTTAAGCCAGTGCAGAAAGACCTATTAAGTAGTAAGTTTCGATTGTGTTTAGATGTATTTAAAATTATATTTAGATGATGTCATCTGTAGAACTAGACGTAGCAAATTATACAGATTGATACGGTATAGTTGTCATTGCCATAGTCGTAACTTATTTAGAACAATTTCATTTCGCCCGAAAGTTGTAATTTGTACCTTTCCTTGATCAATTTTACGTGCAATGTCTATGGGCAGTGGGATTATGCAGCGACTTTTTTAACATTGCATTTTGTTTGGGTTTGTTCCGCCGCCCTTTTTTCTCCGTACTAACACACTCACCAGTCAGGCGAATAGTTGGTACTGAATAAGTAACTTTTAAACTTAACATTTTCCAAGTGGCTTTAAAATCTGCACCGGTTATTACGCACGATAGCAAAGAATCGAAAGCTTGTTTTGCAGTTTCTGCCCCGTCGCCCCAAACGTAAAATTCTCCTTGTTGTCCTGCGCAATGTAGACCATTTTCGCTAGCGCAGTGCGCAGTAGGATCGGCTTTACGATACCGACCAAACACACAGTTTGAAAGCCAATGTTCTCAAGTTTTATGTGTGCGATTCTCGTGTGTTCTTTGCGAGTATTTTTTGAGAAGGAGTAGTTTGAAGGACGCAAGGTTGAAAATTGTCATCGTAATCGCGGTGGCGATTTTATGCGGTCGCACGGTAGTAGTAACTAGTTAGTAGTTTGATAATAAAATTATTCAAATAAATTCAAACAAATTATTCAAATAATACTAGAAATAGGTAATAGTTATTAGTAATACTATTACTATAGTATTGGTCTGACTATAAAAATTACATAATCGAGACAAATTCAGCAACATTATGAGAAATTTGACAAAAATATAACCGCCAATATTATAATTGTATCAATTATATTTTTATGCAAATTTTGTTTATTCTGCCTCGATTTCAACATATTTTAGTTAAAATTGTTTACTTGTTTAGAAAATGATATTATAGATTGTATTATTTTACTGCATTCACTGGCTGAAAAATCCAAGATTGCCACCAACCTGTCTAGAGGCGGCTAGTTTTGTTTTGGCATTTTCTTTGAAGACGTGCCCACGACTTGGTACGCATAACTGAAAGAACCTATATGCTCTATGCAATTTGTAAAGCGCATCGGATCTTTTAGTCATGCATCTCAAGTCGTGGGCACGTCTTCGAAGAGAATGCCTGGCTTTTTTGTTCTCTTTAATGGTCGCTGTAGACAGGTTTGACTGTAATTTGTTGTTATTTTCCCATTCACAGGTGTACTAGTGAGGTTTCCCACTACGATTATCAAGGCACTTCAAGTGGATCTGTCCCTCCGCCCAAGGATCCAAAAACATAAAAAAAAAAAAAAATGTTAAGATGTAATGTAATGTCAAAGGATTGCAGTACGAGCCTCCCATGCCAATCTCGTATTGGTGAATTTTCCCCCTACCCACTCTTAACACCACTTTCATATGGTGGACTGTAGTAAATAAATTTGTGTGACTAGCTAAAATTACAGCTAAAATCTAACCAAATTAACAAACTATACATGAGGAGAAGTTAGAATAAAATAGAATATGAGACTTATGTGAGATTTCCAATGCCAAAAGCAGTTTTAATTCCTGTTTTGAAATATTTTATCTATGACTTGTAAAGTGCTTTCTATTTCAGGAATGACTGTGCTGCCCTCTCAATACAAGTGTAGAACAGTTGTACATGTTAAGGCTTCTGTGCTAGCCAAGTTCTCCCCCCCCCCCCCCGAAACTGCAGTGACAATGATACCCCCTGAAATAGTAGATTGCCCCCTTGATTCTTGGAGACATGAGATTTGTATTTGTGTCATGTTTTACATTTTCATGCACAATTTTCAGGTGTATCTTGAGGTTTCCCAGTACGAGCATCAAGATCATGTTCCAGGCGCTGATAAGTGATTCTGCCCCTCCCGCGCCGGCAACCATGCCAACGAAGCATGACTTTGCCCCCCTGGTAGTACCCAAGGAGCCTAGTCCTATGAAGCGAAAGAACATGATGCCTCCACTCAAGATTGACATCCCATCGTCAGATGCCAACTTTGGCAGTCCGTATCCATCTCCCACAGGAACCATTAGGTAATATATACTTTCACATGCCAACAACAAAAAATTAATAAGAACAAGAAGTAATATTTTTGTTACAAAATAACCTGTATTACATGCTCATGAAATAAGCATGGTCTTGTGAATAATTTCTTGAAGGAAGGGGAAAATAGAAGCATTTACATCGCCTATTAGTTTAAATTAGCCAAAATGTTGAGTCTTACTGGTAACATTTGGGATATTGGAATTGAGTTTGCATACACACACATGTAGGCATGCAGTGACAAAATTATATACTGCTGTACTGAAAATAAGAGAATGGAAGGTAGTGAGGTAGTTTTTCAACACCACAGAGCTAATGAAACCCTATTTGTAAACTACATTTTATACTTGTACCTTTAATTTCTAGTATTTAAACAAAATTACTTACTCAGGGTATGAATTTCAAATTAATTTATTTGACTGATTTTTAAAGTTTTTCTTATAGAAATTTCAGAAATGCCTTTTTTCCGTTGAAGATATAGGCAGATCTTGAGCAAGGGCTGCTATTGTGATGCTGATTCTGATGTTTATATGTGTCCTCACAAGTTCACTTTTTGATTTTAAAATAAATCATGTCAACTGTCAATTCTTCCTACTTGCTATATTAAAAGCGGTAATTTTGCTTTGATAATAAGTAAAAGAACAATTCATTGTCATTGATCTTCTGTTGGTTTTCAGTGAGCTATGATTTCTGTATAGCTTTCTGCATCTTGTCATTGTATTATTTCATTTATTCAGATGGTAAAGCATTTTACAAACATTGATGCAATTCTTTTTATATTGAAATTTACATTAAAAAGATGCCAAAAAGAGGTGGGAAAGCTAAAAAAAAAAAACTTTTATACAACACAACTCGCGTGACTGCACTGCGAACCACAAGTATCCCTTGTTCGCCTAAGTAAATTTAATGATCAAAGCATTGCTCCAGTTGTCAGTTTTTGTATCGTGGATAGGGAGAATTTTATGTTGCAACCATGTCCAGTCATGTGTGAAAATTGAGTCAATGACTTTACTTGAAAGAAAATAATTTACTAGGTAAAATGTATTCTCTGTCTCTCCAGTGCTGTCAACTCATGTCCCACGAGTCCCAGGGCAGGAACAAGTCAGAAGTCCATGTTGCCACCTGACCTCTCCGCTGCAGCATTTGCAGCAGTAGCAGCGGCTGCAGCAGATGACAAGGAGGGGCACTCATCGGGCAACGACGGCCTGCGGGATGAGACGAAACCCCCATACTCGTATGCGCAGCTCATCGTCCAGGCCATAATGTCGGCTCAAGACAAGCAGCTGACGCTTAGTGGTATCTACAGCTACATCACAAAAACATACCCGTACTACAGGACAGCGGATAAAGGCTGGCAGGTAAAGTTCCCTATTATATGAAGAATCGAAAATCCCTAGTCAAACGAACAAGGTGAAACTATGTTCTTTAAGGACATCTTTTCACAGGCTGTAGTGTCGGCTTTGGACAAGCAGCTGTCGTTTCCCTAATCAGGCCTGGTTAATTGGCTATGCTAGAGCCAAGGGGTAGGGAGGTTTTCATGCCTCTGCATTTATACAATGACATTGCACTTGATTACCTTTATCAGATTTTTTGGACAAGACGTCAGGTCCCCTTTGTGACTGCTCCTAGTTGAATTGCTTTAGTACAGGATTTAGTAGAAAGGATTTGATTTTTGTAAACCATTATTTACATACCGGTAATTATAATTGAAACCATTCCTTCATCAAAATGCCACAATCATGGTTGAGTAACTTTGAATGAAATGCATATGTATGGTGACAAAATTAATGATTTTTTTATACCCTAATTCATGTCTTCTTTTTTTTTCCCACTTCAGAATTCAATTCGGCACAACCTATCACTCAATCGCTATTTCATTAAAGTGCCCCGGTCACAGGAAGAGCCAGGCAAGGGTTCATTCTGGCGACTGGACCCGGCTTCGGAGGCCAAGCTAATGGACCAGGCCTACAGGAGAAGGCGCCAGAGAGGAGTACCCTGCTTCAGGACTCCCTTCGGTGGAGTATCGACAAGGTAATGTCGCATCATAGCACCCGAGAGCCTCATTTTTAATAACAGATTATTATTTAAAGAATACAACTTTTTCCCACCTCTAGTTGATGGGCACCTTCATCTCATATCCCCCATGAATCCTAGACACATTTTATTGGGTCATAATCAAATTCCATTTGCATTTGGGTTTGGCATTATGAGGAGAAGTGATTTTAAACAGATGACACGCTTCACACACCAGTGAAAAAATACACTTGGGACACGAATACACTTGGATATAGCCCCTAAAATACCGTAAAAGGACAACCAAAGAATTATAGAGCCCAATGCATAGCAGTTTTCAGAGTGCATCTGTTATGCAGATAGGCTTGAAAGTAGCTCTTGAAAATGTTTGATTTTTCCTGGTAAACACAATTTGTTTTGTTTATTTGTAAAATAAGACACTATAAAATGATCATCAAATAATTGTAATGCAAGTGAAAGATTTTAATGAAATATCTTAACTTTGTTCCTCCCATCCACAGTCGGTCAGCACCTACATCACCCTCGCATGTCACGCAATTCAGCGGTACGTTCACACCAACTGATAGTTTATCAAGGGAAGGATCGCCTGCACCTTTAATGATTAACAGCAGTGTCGGTAACAACAGCAACATGGAGAGTCATGACCAAGTACCTCTTGATCACCAAAGGTTTACGCAAGCTGTGCAAGAGGTAAGAATTGTATGTCAGTTCTTAGTACTTGTGTGCTTTTGAGTTCACACATTTGTGTATGAGCATGAATTAATGACAGGCTGTGTAAACACCCTCAACAGAGGACACGGTGGACACCCTTCTATTCAACTTTGACACACCTCCAAATGGAGATTAATTATTTCCATTGTTAGTGATACCCAAGAGAAAATATACTTTTAGAGGTGACAGGAATTATGCACTTACCATTAACATTATATAAAAATGCCAGTGTTTGGCTTTCCTATAATGCTCAGGAATATAGGAAGCCTAACAGATGTCTTATGTTCTTATTTCTCCTCTTTGTTCAGGTAAAGGTTAGCTTAGTAAGTCCTGGCTCACCTGCTACAACAGCTACTCAGGGAGTAGCAATATCAGCAGCAGGCCATGCAGCCCAAATAGCTCTCCCCCAGGGGGGAGGCATCATCCCCCTCCCTCCTAACGCCCTAGCCACCAGCATGGTGCAGGGTGGGTTGCCTGTGCTAGGGCTCCACCATCAACTGCCTGCGGGGATGGCCTCTGTTATCACATCGTCCAAGCTGCCAGGTGTAGCGGCGGTGTCACAGAGTGCTGCACTCAGCAACGGGCATTTGATCACAGCGAGCCAGGTCAAGAGTGAGATGCCAGCTAGTACGGCAGACAAGAATGGTATCGACATTAAACAAGAAGGTCAGAATTTTTTATTTTTTAAGAACATTATTTTTTTTAGTTTCTTGTATTCTCTGAACATTATTAGTCATATTGCAGGGCTCGACACTCACACTGGCCAGTGAATTTGCACTTTGGACCAGCAAAAAATGTATAAAAGTCATATTTTGGTGGCCCGTTCGGGCAAGCAGATTTTCAACTCGACATTGACAAAATTATAAGAATTTTGTTTTCTTCCATATCATGCTTCATCTATAATTACAGATTTGACTAGGAAAGAGTTATATTTTGAATAGAACAAATTTGATCATGAAATGAAATTTTTCTGTAGGGCCACCAGAAAAAAACAAAATTATTTCACTGGCCCGACTGGGCCTCCAGTGTGGAGCCCTGCATATTGCATAACTTATTTTTTACAAGGCTGCTTAGCAAAACTGGGCACACGAGGAATATGAAATAATTCATCTGTCATAGTAGTTATTTACATTCACAATACTATCTTTCCCTTCTCTTCTATTAAATTGTCTGAGGGAATAATAAATGAGACAATTATAGGTTTCTGTGACTGATTGGTACTTAAGGGTATTTGGTATTTGGTCATGCAAAACTCATGGAATGGGAAAGTCATATATTAGTCTAATTGTCGCGGAAAGGACTGTGAACATGTCATGGCAAACAAATTAATATTGGCTGAGATATAAAAATGAGTAGGAAAAAAATAGAATCTTAATGTGTAACACTTTCACATAAAATCCTAGATATTTTTGTATTTTAAAGGGGACCACCAGGCAAAGATTAACACATAACTACTGTTGTGTGATATAAAATAGTTGCTCAACACTTTGCAAAGGGTTGTGTAATTCATAAGCAGTACAATTAAAGGGTACCACCACCCAAAAATAATATTCTTATAAATGAAAGGTAACATCTTTAGTATTCCATTCCATTAACAAGTTCACAAAAATATGTTTCCAGAAAAAATATATATAATTGGAAAACGCATCACCATTCTAAAGCATGCGTTCATGGGTCTGCATGTACGAGACTACTTTGTCCAGAGCGAACGAATCGCCCGGGATTCTATTGTCTCCAAACGTACGCGTGAATAGCATTGGCACACTCGCAAATGTTTGGCCCGTACGGAACCAGGAAATAGTAGTGGTTCCGTAAGTGGTGGAAATTAAATGCTTTGTCTATGAATTACACAACCCTTTGCAAAATGTTGGGTATCTATTTGATATCACAAAACGGTACCAAAACATATAATTATGTGTTGTTCTTTGCCTGGCGGTCCCCTTTAATTACCACCACTTACGGACCAACATGACATTATGGTTCCGTATGCGACTAACGTCAGAGTGCGCCAATTCTATTCATTTGTACGTTTGGAGACAATAGAATCCCGGACGATGCATTCGCCCAAGGTCAAAGGTAGTCTTCATTTGCAGACCCATGAACGCATGGTTTAGTATGGTGATGCATTTTCCATTTATATAATTTTTTCTGGAATCATATTTTTCTGAACTTGTTGGTGGAATGGACTCCTGAAGATGTTACCTTTCATTTATAAGAACATTATTTTTAGGTGGTGGTACCCTTTAAAGATAATCAAGGGTGAGGATGCTTTTTGTCGAGCCCACCGAAGGTGCAGGGAGACTAAGGGATCCAAATTGCGTCTGTCTGTCCTCCGTCCATCGTCCGTGACCCTTACAAAAAATTTGAATATCTTTTTAACCCTGCATCTGTTTGTGACCAAACTTGATCAGTAGATGCCCTATATTGGCCTCCATGATATTCTGGGTTCAAAGGTCACATAAGTAGGTCAAAGGTCAAATGTGAAAGTTTTGGGGTAAGAGTCTATTAGGGTTGATAACTTTCCAACCCTGCATCTGTTTGTGACCAAACTTGATCAGTAGATGCCCTATATTGGCCTCCATGATATTCTGGGGTCAAAGGTCACATAAGTAGGTCAAAGGTCAAATGGGAAAGTTTTGGGGTAAGATCTATTAGGGTTGATAACTTTCCAACCCTGAATCTGTTTGTAACCAAACTTGATTGGTAGATGCCCTATGTTGGCCTCCGTGATATTCTGGGGTCAAAGGTCAAATGTGAAAGTTTTGGGGTAAGAGTCTATTAGGGTTGATAACTTTCCAACCCTGCATCTGTTTGTAACCAAACTTGATTGGTAGATGCCCTATATTGGCCTCATAATATTGTGGGGTCAAATGTCACATAAGTAGGTCAAAGGTCAAATGTGAACGTTTTGGAGTCAATTAATCTTGCCGGTATGAATTTTATGGCCCGTATTCACAAAGGAGGTTTGTACAAACCATGGTCTAAACCAAGGTTTACATCTGTGGAATGCAAATTGTAAACTGATGGAGAGAGAATGTGTACCATCAACATTGTTAACCAGTAAGGAATTTACGTTCTCTATCCATCAGTTTACAATTGGCATTCCATAGATGTAAACCTTGGTTTGTACAAACCTCCTTTGTGAATACGGCCTATAAGTCTGTTACCTCTAAGGTCTTTTAGGGAGAAAAACAAAAAGATTTGCTCACTGAAGAGGGGTAGTGACTTCCAAACTGAGCGTAGACATTGGTAGATGCCCTATGTTGGCCTCCGTGATATTCTGGGGTCAAAGGTCAAATGTGAAAGTTTTGGGGTAAGAGTCTATTAGGGTTGATAACTTTCCAACCCTGCATCTGTTTGTAACCAAACTTGATTGGTAGATGCCCTATATTGGCCTCATAATATTGTGGGGTCAAATGTCACATAAGTAGGTCAAAGGTCAAATATGAAAGTTTTGGAGTAAGAGTCTATTAGGGTTGATAACTTTCCAACCCTGCATCTGTTTGTAACCAAACTTGATTGGTAGATGCCCTATATTGGCCTCCATGATATTCTGGGGTTAAAGGTCACATAAGTAGGTCAAAGGTCAAGTGTGAAAGTTTACCTGCAAGACTCTATAATGGTTGATAACTTTCCAACCCTGCATCTGTTGTAACCAAACTTTGTTGGCATGAATGCGTGCAATTGGGCGAGACACATTAAGGCTATCGCCTTGTTTCTAAAATAAACTTCCAATAGAGAGATCATCATCAACAATTAAAATGCCATTTTGGTGTATTTCCAAGAATGTGTAGGAAAATTTCTGAACAGAAATTGATCAAACTAACTCTGTAATGTGTCTTAATTCTGATTCCTATGCTTGGATGCCTTTACTGCACAAAATAATAATTTGTTGAAGTGCCTCTAATCCAGATTTTAAGTATCCCTTCAACTTCATTTTATCTCAGGAATCAATCCCATCTGGTTCACTCTAGGGTTGACTAGAATGTCTCTCTGTGCTTTTCTTCAGCAGTGTTCATATGTTTCTCATTACCTACATTCCTTTCTTTCTGCAGACAAAGTGTCAGCAATGAGCCTACCGTCTGGCCATCCTGGTGGTCCTGGTGTCTTGTTAACGCAGGCTCACCTCCAGGCAGTCTCAATTCCCTCGTCCTCTGCGCACCTCTCCCAGCAGACCATCTCCTCCTCCGCTGACGTGGGCCACCATGTTGTTACGGTTGCAGGCACCTTCCTGCCTCCAGCCACGCACTACCGGCCACCATCTCAGCTCATGGGCGCCAACTACAACCATGGGCAACCTCCATTGACATCGGCGAGTCTCGCTGCCGCGGTTGCATCGTCCCCCCTGGCATTGCTGGCCACGACATCTGCTGTGGCCCAGCTGCAGGCGCATGCCAAGCGGCCACTGGATGGGATCAAGGAGGAACCCTCGGAAGGAGCAGATGCACTGGAGAGCAAGCGCATCAAGGGTGAGCCCCAAGATGGCTGAGCTACCCACACACAAACCTACAAAATCTCATACCCTTGTGGAAGCCGAGGCCAACATCATTCACCACCAAGCTCAAAACACAACCCTTGAATTATTTCTAATTATTTGTTTTCAATTTCTTTTTAATGAATTTCTCTTACTAATTGAAAATGAACGATTGGGAATTGCCCGTATATACTCTAGATCAATAGATCAATTAGATCTGTTTTCGAAGTATAACATTATTACTACCAACCTCAATAAGAAAGACAGAACAATTATTAATTTTTATAGCTTTTTATATTTTATATTTTAAACAAATGGAGTTTTTTAATTTAGAGGTATTGATTTTATTTCATATTCATTAACAAACAATAGTGACATCTTAAATCGAATTGAATAAGAAACGCAGGGGGGGGGGGTTTGAAAGGACTTTCTATGTAGGTGATGGAAGTACTTTCATTCATCCAACATTATTTAAGGAAACGTAATGAAAACCATCAAAAATGTGTTATGATAAATATTGCAGAATGAAGTTACATATTCCAGGAAACATTCTTTTGTTGGGATTTAAATATTTACCATGTGAGATGGTTTTTTATTTTCATATAACACTCATTCTCCATATAACCCAGCCCAGGTAGGTATACATGTATTTGGGTTCTGAACCGTAATACTATGGCCAAAGGGCAGACAGTGAGTGAGAGCAAGTAAAAATCTAATTGGTGGATTGTGGAGTGATTTGGCCATGAAATGCCTGAAATAAAACAAATCCTAGCAGAAAATTTGTAATTCAGCTGCTAGTATTTAACATGGCCAATTATACTTTGTTGTCTTGGGGCCAATGCACTGTTGTCCATAGATCCCAGGGGCCCCGAGCCCGAGTATTATGGGCTCCTGTTAGGCCTGAATGGGCTGATGTACACAGGAACAGATCAGCTTGGTCAAAGGTCAGGAGATGCAGGTCAAGTACAGTGAATGAGGACCAGTAAACATCAAATTGGTGGATTTTTGGGGTCATTTGGCTGTGAAATAAAATAAGCTCTGGCTGAAAGTGTTGAATTCAGCTGCTAGAATCTTAACATGATCAGTTATTCTATGCGTTTTGTTGTCTTGGCGCCAGTTTCTAGTCATGGTTAAGTTGTGTTGTGTGTAGAAGATGTTGTACATTCTAATGTGTTGGATTTTAATGGAAATCCAAAACTTAAAAACTGCACCGTGAGTTTTCTGTTGTGATAGATTCTGGAATAAAATTATGGTATTGCCATCATATTTCTTGTATCTGTGTAAATCGAGGTATCAAAATATTGCTTTTATTAGAACAATTATTAAACCTATCATGTAGACAAATTTTGATTACTTAATAGATGTTGTAGAAGAAGTTCTCATGTTATGTGCTTCTGATAGAATAACGGTAGAACAATTTACCTGTGTGTTTATTTTTTAAGATGAGGTTCAATGAAAATTTTGTTTTGATCTATCACATACAAATATGAAAACCCCTTTTTCCAAGCTTAAACACGATATACTAGAGTGGTTATTTTGAATATAAAGCTCATTACGAGTTTTCATTCGGTGGAAAAAACGAAATTCATGTGAAATGTTTTATATTATGTTTTTATATGCTTGAAATGCTTTAATGAAGGTAATTTGATATAGATGTTGTACAATAATTGCTTCCTAAAAAAGAGAAAAGGTAATTATAGCGTCCTGTTTGTATTCTCCCATGATTAATATTTGAATATTGCCAGTTGTACAGAAACGTCGCGACAACATTTTTGTATAGCACACATGTTATTTGATACTCAGTGCCACAATGTCCCGAGTGTATTCACAGTAAAGCAGCCTGAATGTATAGATGTAAATGAAAGCTTCAACTGTGAAACTGTAAGCATGATTTGTGAGCATATTGTAATTTTTTTGTTAATTTAAGACTTGTATGGTTACTTGCCTCGTGTTGTTTTCACACCGACACCAAAAGCAGCTTCATTGATGGGCACTCAATGTTCATTTTCTTAGCAGTATCCTTGTACATTTCAATCTTCAGATAGTTTTGTTCCTTTGGATGGTATTTTATACCATTCTGTACTGCACCAAACATAAGCACATACTGAGAATAGGATTTGGTCAATTAATGTGTGAAACTTTCACTTGTGACTATTTTTATCCTCTTTAACTTCTCTTTATGTGCAGCTTTAAATAGGCTGTGTTGTTGTTGCAGCAGGATGGTTTTTTTCCCAAAATGCTCACTCCAAATTTTCTGTAGCATACATGCACTAGTGAGTTGCACTTTCCCGCAGTGTACTATAAAGTGACTTAGTAACTGAAATAATGACCTGGTATTAGGGCAATTTTTTAACATGGCACCATCTGGAAATTACTTTTGAAAGGATTAACACATAACCCTTCCCTCACACTTGCTGCAAAAATGTATTCTATTATTTCGTTTAAAAGAAAGGTTTCTTTTATTACATGTAAAAGCCACCCCACCCCCCAGAGCCATATAATTTGATATCACAATTTGGTGCCAGTATAATGTGGTTATTTTGTTACAACACAAAATAGCCTTTTATTTTCCTTTCACTGTATTCTACTACCAGTACATAGATGCATCTACAATTTGTATTTTGCATTTGCAATAAGGGTGTATTGTACATCTGTTGACAAAGATTTTATAGTATCAAAGAGAAACATTTATCATTTACAATTTTATCCATAATGTTTTATTATTTCTCTTATTTTGCTTTGCTATGCTTTGCTATGAGATTGGCAAAAAATAGGTTGGAGCTTGCATTCTTTGCTTTGAATTTTTACCAAAGAGAAGTATTTTGGATGATAGGTATAAGTAAGCAATGCCAACTTGCTTAGTCACAATGGTTATCTGGATAAGCATTAATTACCTACTAAGTTAACCCTAGTTAGCCACTAAAACCATATCTTCTTGCGTACTTAGCCATATCATCTAAAATAGAGTTAGCATGGAACTAAGCTAGAGCAGTGTTGTGAATATGGGCCCATCGTGCAAGTGCTTGTTGCGATACAAGAAACTAAATCTTTTGCTAATACATTGTGATGATAATTTGGCGAATGGTGAATGCGTGCAGTTGGGTAACGTGACTTGGAATTGGGAAATATTGCAAAGTATTGCAGTGCATATTAATACTCGGTGAGTTGCACAGCAGCCATTTGCATCACCTTTCAAGTGGCAAGTCACCAACAACAACAAAAGCCATAGATAAATGCATACTTATACTCATAATATTCTAATATTACAGAGATAGTTCAATATATCTGCCAACTATGTCAAAGTTGTGGCTTTTATGAACGGATGAGATATTTTTTGTTTGCTCCTTCACTGTGGTTGTGTTTGTAAATTTTGTGCAGAGTTATGAAGTCTATGGAAATATCTCGAGAATTGTTCACATTGAACTAATCAAATTTATTTAAGGCCAATTTAGTGTAAATGAGGGTATAATATGTTGTGCTGGTGCTTGTTTTTGCAGTCACTTTCCACATAAGATCAAGTTTTTAATGTAATTATATTTTTTTTTCCATTTTTATTATTCATAATGTTAATGTTTTCTTTGAAGTCTGTATAATCAATTTGATAGAAAAGGAATAAAAAACAGACTATAAATGTATTGAAGTGAATATAATTCGAGTAGGCACTTTCAACACTGAACAATTTAGAATTATGAATGCAAATGCGTATTTGTAATTGTTGAATCATGTAAGAATTTCTTTGAGTGAATCCAAGATAGTGCTTGGCACGCATAAAGCTTTGTAGTAGGCTACAGGTTGAATATATTGCTTTCATTGTAGTTCTATGCTGATTCACCAGCAACCAAATACAATTGATTAAACCGCTTGCTTGTACTAGTACAAACATAATATACATTTATCATGCAACCATGTTAAATTTGTTGCTTTGTGTTTTATGTACGGACAGTTATTCTTTTTTTAAGTGGTTGAGTGATGGTTGAGATGTATGATGTACCTAGTTAATCTTGCTGAAACTATTGGCACCTTGTATTGGTATGTGTAATGAGTATTACGTTTCTAGATAATTCCTACCAAATATTGTGAATCCATATATCAAGCAACTAAAAACCCTTTTTGCTCATAGTTCATATATGGTGCATCACTTCTTGAAGAATTTTAATCATGAACATTGAGACATCCCTTTTGTTTAAATTGATACACACATATCAACACAGTTAACATATTGAATAAATACTACTGATATTTCAATCTTGACCACAGTCACACAATTTGTCAATAAATTGTTCAATTAAAGCATGACTATTTTAGTCTGCAATATCTGATAACATTCATAGTAACTGCATTTTCTCTCTGCCAACATCTAATACAGGCAGAGTCAATTTCATCTCCCATCAGACCAAATGGCCATCCTAAGCAGTTTTGCCTTTGTGGTTTATGTTCTGGGTTTAGAATCACCAACAGCTGCATATTGTCAGTAATAGCCACTTCTGTGTCTTTTTTCTTTATACCCTTTTTATTTGGACACAAGATTGTTGACAAACCAACATAATTGTTCATATTCATCTGATCATGCTGAGAGAGATTATTATATCACTATTTGGGGTAACATGTATTTGCATAAGTATTGTCAGTGTGTCAATTTCAACATATTTTGTTTGTATTAACTGGTCTGTAGATACTGCTGAAGAGCTATCTAATGTGTGCACCATATCTGAGCTATGATTTAAAAAAATGTTTTTAAGTGGTTGAATAGTTACTAAATGAGAGGCGTACACATTGGTGTGCGTACCAAGGTGAAAAATAACATTCTTTTTTTTTAAGCCTCTGAAAATTACTTTGGCATTGAATTAGAATATACTTGTCAAATATTTACTCTAAAATTTGTGTAAATTTTGTATGGATTTCCCAGTTTCTCTTCTATAAATGGAAAATGTTATACCAATTCTTCTTCACTCCCTTTGAAACTAAGTATTCATGATGTAATTGCCAAATTGGGATTATTGTACAATTGTCTTTTCTCTCAATATTAATGATATATTCATGTATATGTCAGAGGCATTCTCTCTTTCTTCCCAAATTTGTTAGATGACTTTCTCTCTAATTAAACAAATAACTTCTGTTAACTATTGGATTGTCTCTTGACCCTTAATAGAAGTAGCTCATATAAACCATTTAAAAATGTGTTCATGTGGGATGCGTACTATGTAGGTGCATAATTTATTATTTTAAATCAAATGAATATGACATGTAAAAAATAAGGGAATTATATGCATCCACAACAACAAATAAAGGTAGACCTTAGTTTAAATGTGTGTGCCTAAAAAGCAGTCCGATATTTCTTTGTTTTGCCCGACATTATTTCACTGTATATGTCATGTTGTATTATCTGTATACAATATTAAACCAGATGGATGTATTATGTAGCTTTGTCAGCAATGTAAGGTTTGACTCCTAAAAGTGCAGATGCAGAAGATAATGCAGCATAAATCACACAAAGTTGATCTTGTAAAGACAAAAATTGGTATTCTGTAAGTTCATCTTAATGTTGAAGCCCAACTGCTAGAGTGAAGATCAACTCCAAGAAGTTGGTCTTAGTTTTATGCAAAGTTATGTTAAATAGCCGTCTTAATGGTGCCTAAAATCAATCTGCGCATTAAATCTTGAAATGGCCCCCATCCTACAACGTATCTTAGCCATCGACTGATACACACAGGGGTCTTCCAAACATGAGTTAAGCTAGTGCTCGAGACAAGATAATGTGCATTCAACGAACAATGGAACACCCAGGTGTTAGTTGTCTGTTGAGAAACTATTAGGATGAGAGGCAACATCTGATTGGTCAAATCACATCTTCATGGTGCAAATGAATCATTCATTATGCATGCTAAGATCGTCCCAAAGATCAACTTAAATAATTATGAATTATGATTGATAGACCAATTCCTAAAATAAACGCAAGGGTCAATGTACGGGATATCATCCCCTGAATTGTTACTTACATTTAACCCAGAGTTTTTTGGCATTTCTTTTGTCCATGGTGGAAATATGGGAATGTGGAATTACCAATAGTATTTTAATTAGAGATTAGAATAACCTATGGTTAAATGTAACCATCTAATGGGAATTCAGGACACATTGTGTATTGAGCTGTAAAACATCTGACATTGTTAATAGTTAATAGTGAGAATGTATTTCATCTTAAGGGTGTCTTTGTGCCTATTTCTGCTACAAAATCTGTGCACCTCTTTATCTTGTCAATACATGTTCAACACACTTTATATCTATTCTATATACATGTGTATTATGTTTCATTTGCACTGCAAATCATTGATTTTTGTTGATCATCTCACAAGCGGACAGTGTATATGTTTTGTCACCATTTGACTGAAAATGTAAAAAAAAAAAATTAACAAAAAGATTTATATATATTATGCATAATTGTATGTATGTATGTATGTGTGAACCTTAAAAAAAAGGTATCTTATATCTGTAAAATATTTCAAAAATTGTTTTCAAGAACTTCAAGCAAAAAATGATTTTTTTCCCTAGGGTTTCGGTAAAAGAAAAAAGGTGAAATGGTGAAGCTTGAAAAAAAAAAATGTGCATTTCCTGATTAATGATACCATAGTAATTGAATGAGAAGTCTATGAATGTAAGTATTGTGGTGAATATCAAATACTGTGATGGCTTTTGATAAGAATTGTCTTCTGTGTTGCTTTATTGAAGTTCAGAGTCGCATGAATTGCACAAGTCCAGGGTCCCGTTGCAGAAAGAGATGCAATCGATTGCAATTTGGTCACATGATCGAACATGCAATTAATTGCAGCTTTACAATCCATTGCATCTCTTTCTGCAACGGGGCCCTTGAGTGATCCAGTGTCTTTAACAGTTTCCATCATGACATACATGCACATTCAAGTCCCTTACAGCTTGTATCTTGTATCTCGCATCTTATACAGGGTGGCCAAAATAACATGGAACAGCATACTTCCCCTGAAAAATTGGGATGGAATGACTGGCTTCACTGGATGGGTCACTGGATTCAACTCAATTTTGGTTGCTAAGTTTTCATTCTAGGTCGCATTTTGTACCATGTCAGGGTTCAAATTTGACTGCTAAAACACAATTTTTGCTTATTATTTTGCATCTTTTGCTTGTCATAGAAGTGAACAATACATGAGTATTCCTTAGCTAGACAGCAAGTTTCCAAGGATGGTAGCTAACAATGTGTATTCCCTGCTCAATACTATGACAAGCAAAATATACCAAATAACAGGCCAAAATTTTGTGCAAATTGGTCAAATTTGCGACCTAGAACAAAAACTGCTCAACAAAAATTGTTCATAGGATCATTTTTCACAGTGAAAAGATCTAGTGAATCCAGTCTCATCCCTATTAAATGGGAAGTACATGTATGCCATTCAGTTTTATTTGGGCCACCCTGTATTACAAAATGTGCTATATACCATAGTGAGACCTCTGTTTCACTACATTGTGTCATCTCGTATGTCATCATCTGGTATATCTACTAATAACAATGGTATACAGAGGTAGTCTAAATACACTTTTAAAGGGGAAGGAAATCTAAGCCTTTTGACTTACTGGATATGATGAGAGTATAACTTCTGTCATTTCGAGTCCCCAATAATGAAAATAATCAATATTTTATGGACCACGGTCGTCTGCTTTCAATGCCCACAGGAGGCAGCCATTTTTTCAACTTCTCGCGGTGAAATGACGTGTCAGGCGGAGAACACAATAGCGGGTTACGAGATGCTATTGTGTTCTCCGCCTGACACGTCATTTCCCCGCGAGAAGTTGAAGTAATGGCCGCCTCCTGTTGGCATTGAAAGCAGAAGACAGTGGTCCATTATGTTTGTAATCTGGAATATTCAAGAGGAAATAAGTGATTAGCAATGACAGGAGTTATGCTCTAGTCACATCTAGTAAGTCAAAATCGTCAGAGCGGCAGGCAGATGAGAAAAGGCCTTGTGGTCAGTGCCGTCATTCAAGCGCAAGGCCTTGTCAAAATGCTCCAACTCGCTCACCATCAGTTGGTTCACTACGCTATGCAATAGTAACATCTACAGGGAAATACACAATCAAAAAACAGGAGGAAATGGATATACATGTATTTCTGCATTTTTTATTTCTTTACTGTCATGAAATAATACACATCCATACTTCTCAACTTTGTAGAATTATATATACTAGCAATAGGAGAATAGAATGTTTCATAATGTAGATGTAAATAAGAGATTTTGTTAAAAAGACTAATACAAAATAAAACAATTTAAAACAAAAGGGCAAAATAAATACACATTAATGATAGTAATAATGTTATATCAACATATAGACCTAAATGTGTTCCACACTAAAACACATCTTTTACATTACAGTCACATAGAATTTCTAATTTCATAACATCAACATTATTTTCATAATTCAGGAAAATAAGCCTCAAAAGAATGTATCAGCACTATTTGTTTAAGCTAAGAATCCTTTTCACATTTTACTGTAAACTGTAAAAAGAAACCCATATGGATATACCATGTATTCATGTACATAATATACGAGTGGGCTCATAAAGTAGTACTCAAGTACTTTCAATGGGCCTTATACATACACAAATATATGAATTGATTTAAATAACTTTACATGTATTGGGATGAGCTGCAAATGGTCACCACTTTTTCTATTGCAAAAGGTTCCTGCAATGGGCAGCCAGTGATAAAACAATAAGGGTCTGTTGATATAGCGTTATTCATGTATTAGTATCAGCTAGCACTTGACATTATTGTAATGATTGCAAGAGGTTTGTGCAATAGAGAGATGGGGATAATAATAACTGTCGTTTGATATAGCGTTATTCACATAAGTATCGGCACTTAACATTATTTTTATGATGAATTTTATTTCCTTCCTTTATCGCAAGAGCCCTTCACAAGAACAATTGCTAATTTGTGTGCACATGCATGTAGAATCTGCTCAAATTTGCTCAAGACTTATTTACTACTTAATATTTAGGTTTGGGTCATTAGTTTACATGTACATGACTCGATACCGGAAACTGTATTTGAGCAAATTCAATATACATGTTTAGTGCTAATCTTTCAAGTTCAGACATTACACTTGTTGAAATCAAAGTATTTCATGGGGGGTTAGAAAGAAAAACAATAACGGTCTCCAAAACAAACAAAATCTGTTCATAGACAAACATAATATACTGTACAATCATGTACAATGTACAAACATTAATTTCATATATATAGACTTTAATCTAATCATGGACTTTGTTTCTACAATATTGGTTAACTGATAACCTACAAACTAAACACTTGTTTACCGGTGTCATAAAGTATAATGCTATCACAATATGAAGATTTGTTATTAATACAGAACCTAACTCAGTTACGGTATTAGCAAGAAAGTCGAATATTGGTGTATCCTAAAAAGAATGATTCCAACAGTATGTACCACAGGCAAGTATAAACAATATCAAGTGCAGCATATACATATTATATTATCATCATATCAAATTCTTTTGGAATGCATATTCAGAACTTTAAAAAAAAATCCTGATATATTTTGTTTGTTCTATGGTCTAAATTTGGTAGTATAAAACATGTTTATAATTTTAAAACATAAAAAAGCATCTGGAGGTTTTAAAAAATACACACACATTTTCTACCACTTGCTTGTAACATGATATGATCACTGATCCTAACAGAAACATCTGGATAGATTTGTCTCTATTCATCTTTACGTTAACCTATTCCCTAATAGATTTTGCAATCCCCCTAGAGTTCATACAGGACCCACCCAGTACCCGTGGGCAATGGGTTAATAGATGATGGCGCAGAGTGTCCATCTTACAACTCCCAGATATTGTTCTACTGTTCGTCGGTTCATTGTTTATCACCCCTAATTAATACACAGGATCTTGCCCCTGTTGCAGAAAGATACAATCGATTGTAAGTCAAGGCCATGTGTTCTAAATGCGCAAATCTAATTGGTTGAAACACGCAAATATTCCGACTTACAATTAATTATAACTTACAATTGATTGTATCTCTTTCTGCAAACAGGGCCCAGGTCACATAATTGTATGTATGGTCAAAAGGAATGCTATTTTTTCTGGGAGTAGCAACATGGCGGATCCACACCGTCATTTTTGTCAGCAGAAATCTATCCAAATTTGTCTAAAGAGATATGGTGCAATGAATTAAAGGAACATGGAATCTACATCTTCATGGTACTTGGGCAACATTATCAGAGGCAAAATTACACAACTGTTCCTTTCTCAGGTGAAATATCAGGGGGTGTATTCTGAAAACGATTTTAAGTTAAAATTTATTGTACCTACGTCATATCTACGTCACTAACATATCAAACTGTACTTTAGGAATAGCGATTTGCTAAAATATATTGTAGTGATGTAGATATGACGTAGATACAATCAATTTTAACTTAAAATCGTTTTCAGAATACACCCACAGTAAGATTTGGTATGAACCACATGCCCAAACTCATCTGTTTGCCTTGACATTTTCACAGACTATTTATCAAGCGCAATTAAGCTGACATTTAATTTGCTCGTTCAACTCCTTTTTCTTTTTACTCATAACATCAAATTTCCCAAGTACCATTAACATTGTTTATGATTAATTTGGGTATACCATTAATTCTCCACACATCCTATGCGGAGTATGTTTGGGACCAGACCTAAATACAAAGCCATACATCCCTTGCAGACAAAAACTAGTCACAAAATACTGATAAGCTCTTTGATTTGATGTGTTTAAATGGTGGGAAAATTTAGCACCAAAAAAAATATTTAAAAATTAAATAAATACATGGAATGAGGACATATTTATATCAGTACATTTATATTTACATGTACATCATGGTAGGAAATATTTGTTTAGTAAATCAAAATAGTAAACAATAATGTTTGGTTAACTGAACAAATCAATTAAATGTTACCAACAAATAACGAGAACAAATACTGTTGATATGTTGCCCCCTCCATGAACAAAATCATATTCATAGAAATATAGACAGTCAGACACAGACAGACAGACAGACAGACAGACACACAGATAGATAGATAGATAGACAAACAGACATACATGCATACATACATACATATAAACTCACACAAACATATACAAAATTAATCATACATTTACATGTAATGTATTCATGTTAATATATCAAGAATAAACTGGATAACTACAGTCAGAAATACCCAAAGGGAAATAACAGAAAAATAGCAAAAGAAATCAAAGATAAATGCAACAAGAACAACAAAATATTGCATAGAATGACAAAAGTTAAAATGTCACATGATTAAGGTAAGAAATGCACAATGGGAATATCTTATAGAAAAGCTTAGCATTATAAATGTAGATTAAAACAAATAAAATCAAACTGCACAGACTGACAAAAGGTTACATATCACCGAGGAGTTTATACTGTAGACAGTCACACTTTGGAAATACACAAAATAGTACAACCAACAGAACAGCCTAGCAAAGATGAATAATAAGATTTATAAAATGGCTTTGTATAAAACGTCAAAGTTCAGAGAACGTCACAGAGGGCAAAAGGTCAAAGGTCACAGAGCAGATGTCAAGCTTGGATGGGTGACAGGCATGCACTAGGAGGGTGGTGATGGTGGTGGTGGTGGTGGTGGTAGATGCAGGGGTGGGTTCTACTTCGTCGGAGCACCATTCTTGGCACTGTAAGGAATAAACAAGAACAGACAGGGGGAGAGCGAGAAAGGAAATTAAGAGTCCCAAGGAAGTAAGAGCAAGCAGAAACACATGTAGGAAATAAGACAAACACATAACAATGGAGATAATACATACAGGAGAAAGAGAGGAATAATAGGTGATGTGAGATAATAATGTAGGAGATAAGGTGTGTGATTTAGAAAGAGGATGAAAGAACGATAGAAACAAGAACACAAAGAGAAGATGGGGAAATATGAGTAGATGAAGGTAGTACAGACAAAGATACGAGAGAGAACGTGAATGTAATATAAATAAAGAACAAGTTAGAGGGGAAAAAGAATACAAAATAAGACATGTAGAGAGTCAGAGAGGATGAAATAGTTAGGGGGAACAGAGAAGAAAGGGACCATAAAGCAAAATGTAAAACAATAGAAAGAGAGAAAATAGAAAATAGTTGAGTAAGATACGAGAGAACAGAAAAGAGAAGGGAAAATCAAAATAAATCAATCAGAAAAACAAATTTGGAAGGAAAACTTTAAATAATAGAATTCTGCAATTTCACATCTTCTTTAGATATCAAATCATTTCCCACTAGATTTGAATCAATTATATTTGATTTGATTTGATTTAAATTCATATATAAGGAATGGCTATCATTAATCACTCCTTTAAAACATTTATCTGACTATCATTCACTTATTTGTACCCATCCATGATCTTACAGAAGTCTTTGATAAAATAAGTCCAATATGTTTAAAACATAATACAACATTACATAGAAATGAAATAGAGAGATACAAACAAATGAAAAAAGGATTGGAGATGAAATGAACCTTTTTTTTCAAACAAACAAAAATTAAAAGGACACCCATGGAATAATCAGGCAAATCTATTAGCATCCTCCCAATTCAATAATATGTAAGCAATAACCTACAAGTGGAAAAGAAAGTCAAATCATACAGAGTTGAAAGATTCCCGAGGAACATGTCCATAGATCAAGAAAGATTTGAAAATGATATATACATCAAATATACAAAATATCTCAACATACAAAATGTTTTTTGTTCAAAATTGTATCAACATGTAAAATATGTGTTTTATTACAACACTGAAATTAGTTATACAAATGCAGTGTATGTCTCATGTGTGAACTTATATTTCCATTTAAGATCTGAAAATAATCCACAGATTCATTCTAACCATTATAATCTTTGAAAATATTGAAATGGTTAGACGTCATTCAAAGTTTGACTAGATATACAAAATGTGAATTGTTTCGTTTTTGTCTAATTATTTCATTAAAGTTATAAAACTTCCATATAAATTATATATATGCATACTGGCCATATACTAGAAGGTGTTGTGTTTCACTAGGTTATATTCAATTCTGCATTTATTCATTATCTTAGATTTATATCCCCCCCCCCCAAAAAAAAAATAAATAAATAAATAAATTTTAAAAATCTGAAAACAGAAATACTGTGCATGCACAATTAACTACATATATGTCTGTATTCATATTTTGTCTATTGAGGTGTATATGTGTTTTCAACAGATTATCACACTCTTTTTTCTGTAGTTTCTCTAAGCCCTATGTTTGAACTTTAAGCAATTATAAGTTTGCCCACTAAATTGTGTCTTTATGATTTCCCTACTATACGTGTGTGCATATCTGACATGTACATATTAATATTCATTAATGTTCAACGTTTCTTAGAGTACATTAACATCTGCTTTCATCAGCTTTGTCATACTTCTGTCTTGCTTGCAGTCTCTCGTAGCGGAAGTTCTCGTAGTGATGGTCGTCAGTGATTTCTTTCAGGTCCTGAAGGTGGGTTCTGATCAACATGTCACGCAGGTTGGGGAACTCACAGTGATTGGGGTTCTCAACTGCAGATAAGAACAAACAATATTGATGATGGCGGAGATGATCGGGTGGTGGGTGTGATAGTGGTGAACATCACATGCAATAAAGGGTCAGCAGCTTCTAGACTATCAATGCATCTTTGAAACAGCAGTTACTTTTTACCCAATTTTACATTTTAGGTCTACCAAAGAGACACACTCACCTTTAGGCAAAAAAAAAGATAAATTCAGCAACCAAATGTGGTATTACGAAATAAGCCACACGTTGAGTAGGTCATCATCCAATCAAGCTCCCTGCTTATGATCGTTTGTCTGATGCATTGATTTATTTGGTACTTGAATTGTTATTTAAAGTTACTTACACAATACAGTTTGCTGATTGCTGAACTTTCCTTTTATTTTCACTTTCCTACAGTGCATAGAGACATATTTGATATGCACGTTATAAATATGACATTATTATCATTATTTACTCTGCACTCAAAACAATTTCTTTACCGTGAAATGTATGATTGCACTAGTATTTAAACTGTTATAGTTTTTTTTCTTTTTTTCAGAATGGTTGAAAACATTAATTTGCATGTTTGTTTGCATCAATTACTGCTGAATTAAGGCAGCAATAAATCTGCTGAAAAACATGAGCTTACCTTCTATAAGGCCCCAGTTGGTTAGTCTGCCAAGGATCTCTCGGCCATCTACTTCATGAAGCTTGTCGCTGCCTACCACTGCAAATGGCATTTGATCCTGTCAGCGAATCGCACACAATTAACAATAAAACAAATCATATTATGAAAGAGAAAATATAATGCGGCCATTATTAGTTAACATCTATTAGAAAAAATACTTTTATCACATTAGAAAGGTTCCACTCATTTAGAATATTTTTTAAAAAGTAATTATTATCTTTTTAAAATGAAAAATGAAATAGTTACAAATATTTAGCAGCTCATTTCAGAACACAGATAACTGGTACAATCCATACAATAAAACAAAAATTCATTTAGGGAATGATCAGATATACAAATTTAAAAAGACTTAAAAATCAGTAAAAAGCAAGTCCTTTAAATGCTTCTAATACTAACCATAGTCATCACATTATTCAATTTGTATGCATACCCTATCAATACTTGCAACCTGAAAACTTGCCCAACATTTGCCTGACATCGCATCAGTTAGTGTATGCAATTACCAGGAACAGGTTAACCTATTCCTTTTGAGATTCTGAAATCCCCATAGACTTTGTACATAGCCCACTCGGTTCCCGTAGGCAAGGGGTTAATTGAATTGCATGTCCAAGATTTGCCTGGCATAGCATCAGTTATTGTATGCAATTACCCGGAACAGGTTAATTGAATTGCATGCATACCCTGAGTGCATCATTGATGGCAGCATCCTCTACATCCTCCTCTAGGTTCTTCATGGGATAGGTCTGGATCTGGTTCTTGTTCAGAGCTGCCTTTATCTGTACCAGGCAAAGAAAACAAATAGGTTAACTTACTTTAACTTACTGTAATGAAACCTTGTAGCTCAAATATAAACATTAACAACAAAGTATTGACTCTACAAAAACTGATTATGACATGTTCAAGATGATTTAAATTGTTAGTACTAGTTTTCAAGTGCTTGCATGACTCTGCACCAGGATACTTACAAGATTAACTTATTCAGTTGTATGAACCTCAAAGGAATCTTCGATCTCAGTCTAAGAACTTACTGGTACAATCTCGGGTGAACACAAAAATGTTTGGAGATGGGGCTTTTCAGAAAACAGCACCAGATTTATGGAACTTACTCCCACAATATTTGCGAGAAATTAATAATTTAGATTAATTTAAAACACAGTTGAAAACTCACTTATTCTTGCAACATTTTAGTTAGTTACATGTACATGTATAATTGTTGGTCTTTTTACACGCATAGAGACAGTATAGTGTTATGCGTTCTAAGAATTGTTTATTATTATTATGATTTGATTTGGGTATAACATGCACATTTCAAAGACCCCAGCCCGAGTATTTTCAGGACTAGGCCTGAATGGGTTAAAAGTGGATAAGAAGATCATGCTATTTATGTGAACAGATAATATTGCAACTGATATGCACTATTGCCACATTGCTGAGCAACCTACTGCAGCATAGGTGGTCCTGGGTTCTCATGGACCAACAGCTGAACAAAATCTCCCTATTTGTGCCCAAGTCACCCTGCCCTCATCCCATCATCTGGTCACATATAAGTCTAGGCATATGTTTAACTTTAGTTGAGATTCATTTTGACCTACCCTTTTCTTGAAGAGCTGCCTCTCTTCAATGGTCAGTGTGTCAGCCTTGGATATTACCGGCACCACGTTGACTATCTTGTCCAATCGTTTCATGAACTCAACATCTAACGGTTTCAGTCTGTGAGAAATAAAGACATTTCATAAATTACTCGCAAATCATGACTGTTAACTCTTTTACAGGCTATAAAATAAAGGCTTTATCTTTCCCCCAACTATTTCCCTTCCCCTCTGTATCAGACAGAGGTTGTTACAAATGTAGGGGTGTGTCATATTCTTGTTATTATTATTTTATTTTTTTTGCTCAGATCTTGGCCCAAACTAATCTGTTTCCCATGAAAAAAATAGTTCACAAGCAAAGACAATCAAAATGCAATATGACTTGCCTATCAAACTAATAATCTTGTACATAACAATGAATTTCACCGGTACCTCTAAACCCCCTAAAGGAAATTTTCTATGTTTAACGGTTTAATGCAAGGAACAAAGAACTCTACAATAACACGATAGTCCCAGGATTGTATTGTATAGCTACACCTCTATAAAAAAAAAACTGTTCTAGCATTCAGAATGCTGTATAATGGTCTTCGTGGACAGATTGAGAGTGGTTGGTGTAACAGAAGAGGATGCACAGAATATGGGGAAACTGACAAGTTTGCTTCACTGTGAACAGCCACAAGAGAGAAAATATTCTAAACATTACTCATACATTCCAGAATGCGCTTGCTAATGGATCCTTTTTTTTCAGGGACTAACCACTCTCTTGGACCCATCTCCAGAGTTAAAACTCCCATTGAGTATAATAATAAAGCGGTCTTGTAATGCGCCAATTCCACCTTTTTCAAGGTGCTCAGGGCGCAGTAAACTCATCTTTACACACACAAAAAGAAGGGGAAAAAAAAGGGACAACAAAAGCAAAGAACATAATTATGGAACATAAACATATAAAAACATACTGGGAATCTACTGGATATTAATGAAATGCAACTTGAAAGAGGTGTAATTTCAAACTTGTCTTAAAAGACTCTAAAGACGTAATATTTCTAATGTGCTGGGGTAACTCATTCCAGAGTGAAGGACCAGCATGTGCAAAAGCCCTGTCCCCCCATGATTTTTTGCTTGGTGGGATATAAAGTAAGCCAGATTGAGAGGATCGGAGGGGTCGTGCAGGATTGTAAGGTTGTATCAAAAAAGTATTGTAGCTAGGGGCAGAACCATGTATACAGTGAAATGTTAACAACAAAATCTTAAATTTAACGCGTTGATCGATTGGTAGCCAATGAAGTGTTTGTAGTACAGGGGTGATGTGAGTGAATTTCTTTGTGAGTGTGACGATGCGGGCTGCTGTATTTTGTAGTTTTTGTAATTTTGTAACTTGGGACTGGGGCAACTGATAAACTAGGGCATTACCAAAATCTAGACGAGAGGAAATGAGTGCATGGACAATTTTCTGGGTAGAGGAACATGTCAAATATTTACGAATGAATCCTAAATTACGTAGCTGGTACCGGACAGATTTACATACACTAGATATTTGTACTGACATTGTCATATTACAGTCAAACATTACTCCAAGATTTCTGCAAGAACTATGGAACCAAAAAGTATAAACTCAGATTTTGCATTGTTCAATTTCAAAGAATGTAAACTCATCCAATTTTGTACATCCAAAATACAAGCTTCAAGCTTTTGGATTGCATTTACGGCATCGATTTGGGTTGGTTCAAAGGAAATATACAATTGAATATCGTCTGCATAACAATGATATTTTACACAATGATTACCTAGTATGTGTTTCAATCCTATCAAATACAATGAGAATAGAGTTGGGCCGCCAACAGAACCCTGCGGAACTCCGCGTGTAACACAGGAGGAATCAGATTTATGATCATCGATACAAACAATCTGATGATGATCAGACAAATATGACTTGAACCATTTATGAGCTTGACCTTTTATACCAAGAGATGTGAGTGTTCAGCAAAATATTATGGTTTACAGTATCAAATGCTGAAGATAAATCAAGAAGTACTAGAGCAGTAATTTTACCATTGTCCATTTCTTGCAAAATGTAGTTAGAGATATTGAGAAGAAGAGTTTCGACACTGTGGTGTGGACGATATGCAGATTGTTGCTGGTCAAAGAGATTGTTTTCAAGGAGGTATTCAGAGAGTCTTGAAAACACAACACGTTCTAGTAGCTTAAACAAATACGAAAGGTGTGATACAGGTCTGTAATTTTGTAGAGATTCTGGATCGAGTGAGGGTTTCTTGAGGAGAGGATGGATGTGTGCTAGTTTCAACGCTTGAGGGACTGAAGCTTGTTCAATGCTAAGGTTGATGATTCTGGCGATGATTGGTGCGAATGTCGTAGAACATTCTTTAAGTAGGCTTGTAGGGATGGGATCTAGTTCGCAAGACTTGGGTGGAAGTTTACATATCAGTGATTCAATTTCTTCTGATGACGTTGGTCGGAAGGAGTTTAGAGATGCTGTTGTCAGAGACACCTGATGGCCAGACTCATCAGGAGAAAGGCTACTGCATATAGTGGAAACCTTATTCCTGAAAAAGTGACTAAAAAGTTGTGCCATTGACCGACCGTTAGTGTGAGATGGGAAGGGAGAGGGCTGCTTTCGATGAAGAAGACGGTTAGCGACAGCAAAGAGGCGTTTGGAATCGTCGCCACAGTCCTCGATGATGCCTCTGAAATGTGCGCGTTTTGCCGATGTGACCAGTTTGTTGACTACATTTCTCTGGGTACAGTACAACTGCCAATCGACATGAAGTTTACCGTTGGAGCACCATCGACGTTCTAGAAGTCGCCGTTTGCGCTTTTCTATGGTGATCGTATGACTGTACCAAGGACTATGCCGATTGTTGACTTGTCGCGTCCTAGGCGGTGCTGTTTTGTCAAGTTGTGTCTTAAGCTCAGTGTTGTAGAGGTTGACTGCGTAATCGACACTGTCTATCTGTAATGGCTAGATGATATCCGAGACATCACTAGCGAAAGCATCCGTGTCGATACCTTTAATATTGCGAAAAGTCTTTGTTATAACGTTTCGCTTGGGTTTGTTGACTTCCAGATTGCAAATGATAGCGGAGTGGTCAGATATACCATCGATAACTTGTATATCTGAGTACACATGAACTTCAAAGCTTCGAACGATGAAGACATCCAGAATATGGCCCTTGTTGTGTGTAGGAGATCTAACTACTTGTAGAAGTCCATGACTGTCAAGTAAGTCATTAAAGCGTCTTGTGTTTGGAGAAGTAAGGTCATCAAGGTGGATGTTGAGGTCACCGGTGATTACCAGAGGTGCAGGTCTGTAGATTCTTTCATCAAGCATATGTGAGAATTCTTCGAGAAACTTGGAGAATGAGACTTGATTTCCAGGAGGTCTGTAGATGACGATAATGTCCAGGCTAGAGCTGATGGATCCGATTGTGCCTGACATAGTTTCAAAGCTGTCGTACTCGCTAGTTGATTTGATGTTAACACGAAGATCATTTCGGTAGAGGAAGCCGACACCACCTCCGCGTCTAGAAGCTCTGGGCGTGTGCATGAAGGAGAAGCCGTCGGGGCAAAGATCTGCTACCACTGCGTCGTCGCTGGAAGATAACCATGTTTCGCAGATGCAAGCAATGTCAAAGTGATGATCTACAACGAAATCCTGAAATTCTGTAGATTTGTTGCGTAATGATCGAGCATTCAGCATGCAGAACTTGATGTGATTCGTTGTTGTTGTGCTTGAAGATAAATAACTTGATGATGAAGAGGTAGAGGTTGATGGTGAAGAGCCTGACGAGACTGATGGTGTCTCTGTCAGTGATGACTGAGTGCTCGATGGTCGTCTGAGTCTTCTTTTGGTGCCCTTACTACCGCGATGAGTTGGTCGTTTGCGTAGGATGCCCAAAGATTTGACTCTCTTGAAGTCTTGTGCAGGTAGTCGGGGTATTGTATTACCTTGCGTGGTGTTGGAGGTGTGAATGGAAGTGCTGTCGTAAGTGATGTTGAGCTTCTGCCATTGCCCATGCACTGGATTTAGTGCCAATATATCGGCTCTATCATATGCAACCGGCTTTCTAGTTTCGTGTCTACATTGCGTTGTTGTTGTGGGGCCAGGGTTCGAGCTGACATCGATCCCCACAGATAACAAGTGCCAGCTGAAAAGTTGAAGTTCCATTGCTATAATATCGTATACTAATTAATACGGCCATTGAAATATCTCCTGATTTTTGTAGAGTGATATACATGTGATGGTGCATAACTGGCAATGCTACACTGTATACTGGTAGATGGAGTTGCAGCCTTTAAGCCGAGTTTCCATTCAGAGGCTTGAACACACAATACCGAAGTCAGGAATATAAAGGCTGAGAGTTTAATCCAAGCCATTGTCCTATTCAGCTGGAATTAAAGGAGCCAGGTCCAGTGAAAGGAGTTGAGTCCATTCATAAAAGATTAAATGTTCTGCACAGTATATATGCACAGGGTATACAGCTGTGCAATATGGCTGTATTGCACATAAGGTAGTGAACCTCCAAATTTGTTTTCAATCACAGAGAATGTAGTAAATCCTTCACAAGAAGTCATTCAAATTATCCAGAAAGTTCCACGATGTTAACTTATGTGAATGATACAAAATAGGTAGGATGAAAGTAACAAAAACGTGTAAATTAATGAGAATATAGAGCACAGGAAGAGGGCAACCAAACAGTGCTCCATCTATGTCTCCATATTATGGACTAAACTACCAAGTACCAATAGGAATGATTAAAGGTGACCTACCCATGGCCTGTTGGTGCAATGAAGTAGAGACAGACATGGACTCTGCTGTCTGGGATGCGTTTCTTGCGACTGATGTTGATTTCTTCTGACAGGTACTTCTCAAACTGCTCGTTGATGTACTCTTCTATCGGGATCCAACTGAAATAATAATAATGCTTTTTTTAATACAGCGCATATTCATAGTGCCTTACAGTTTACACTACACAAAGTGCACATTTTCCACTCCCTAGGGAATCAAACATTCTATTCTCATCACAGGCTGTATTTAACCATAAGCTATTGTAGTCTCTGGGTTAAATATAATACATTGAATGTCATACCAAACCTAGTTTGTGGATTTAATTTAGTATATGGATTAGTATGTTGTGTTATAACCCTAGGTTAAATGTAACCCACTGGTTAGTATATACAAGCCAATCAATTCTAGTTTATACAATTTATACATTGCATAAAGTATGATAATTCTTACATATCACATATCACATATCAAATTGCTGAAGTATGATTTGCACTTGTATCATTACCCTGGTCATTATCAGTACAATTCAAACTCATACAATTATTTTTCCACACTATCTCAACTCCCCAGAGAGCATACTAGCCACTAGTAGACAATAGAGCTACAGCTTAGTTACAGCCGACCGATGTAACTATTTATTCTCCTGGATAATGAGCAGCAAAGTAGGTACAAATATCTTGCTGAAGGACAGAAATGGTATATCATCGATCAGTTTCGATTTTCAGGATCCCCAGATCAAAAGTCATGAACCCATCTGGCTGTGCCAAATATAATTTGGATGAAAGTGATATTCATCAAGATTTTAAAATATTACAGAAGCTATAGTTTAATTTAAATTTTCTCATTGGCAAGACACATGGCTTCTACCCGTGCTGTTATAGGCAATATGGAATGCAATAACACTAATTTGTATGCTCATGTGAAAGGTTTTTCCTTTCAATTTTTTTCAATCATTTTCTTACTATTGGAAATAAAGTATTATACTTGACTAAAACCACATACAGAATTGTATATTCCCACTATCTCAATGATGATTACTTGATCAAAGGTTACTAATTAAAGCCCCACACATATTCTTACTATCTCAATTTCAAAGGTTGAGAGAAGGCTTACCAGTTTTCATTGTTTATATGATCTCCAAAGCCTGGCGTGTCTGTCACAGTCAGTTTCAATCTCACTCCATTCTCTTCAATCACTGATAGGGGGAAAATTATTACATTTTGAAGGCTACTTTCATATTTGTAGAGGTAAAATAGCACTCTGCAATTAGTTCTGCAATGGCTCTTTTCGCCATTTGGGGGCTTGATTGCCCGTGTCCCCATGTAATTTGTCTACTGATAACTGAAATTACAATAAAATACATATGATAAATAGCACAAATACATTTAAAATGTTTATTGAACTATTTAATTGACAGTGTATGTAATTCACATCACAGTTTTGTCAAATCAAAAACTCATAGAAAATGGTGGAAAACAGTCACTTATTCTCTAATTTCATTTTCATTTCTTTAGATATAAGGCTAAACATATATTAATTACACTTATAATAATCATAATCCTAACTCGAGGATATCATCAGTCATCAAATATAAAATACAATTTAACTAAACTGGATTCTTCTTCAAAAATGATTGCATACATCAGTCAGATCTATTTCATTCAAACAAACAAATATATTTTACAAGGGAGGTATTCATAAGATCTTGTTATGAAATAGAAACAAAATTAATAAAGAAATTAGCTGATTGCAATAAAATGTAAAAACAACAACAACATAAAACAGCTATCAATTAGCTGTTTTTAACTGTAACTTGGAGACTTGACATGTAATATCTTTGGGTAGAATATCAGTTAAAGGATGACATATATAAATATGAATAGATACATAAGTGTATTTGCATATATTTACCATGACTGATAGACTTGACTTCGACTGTCTTTGGTATGGGAGGTGGACACTCCTCATTGGTCTCCTCTGCACATGACCGCCTACTGATCTTGGCCTTGAACAGTGTGTTGACCAGAGTGGACTTGCCCAGACCACTTGCACCTGAAATGTAGAAAAAAACATCATACATATTTTAGAACATTATTGCATACAATTATGAAAATGACATTCAGAATTAAGATGTAGAGATAAAATTTGATTCTAACCATTTGAGTATATGAACAACCCCCCCCCCCCCCCCCCCCCCCCACCACAGTAATAGGCTGTTTTCGCAACCACGACGCGGAAATTCTACAATGCTAATCTTAGCGGGGGGTCGCACTCAGAGCGAAAATTTCCGCGTATCGTCCAAACCTACGACGGTAGTTGGCGGAAATAGCGTAGTGTGTACAGCGACTACGGAGCGGTCCGGTAAGCCCTTACTTCAATGGGTCAGCCAGAGGTCAGTGGGGTCAGCCAATCAGCGCGCTTGGTCACTCGAGCAAGGAGACGTTCCGCGTATTCTTCACTGCGAAACTGCAAATAGATCGCGGCGGTAGCCAGAGTACGGGGACGGTCACAGCTGATTTAAATCCCCCGTAGCCGCACTCCCGTCGCCGTGCGAAAAGACGCTATTATCTTAGGAAGCCCCAACAAACACCATGTGTACATAAATACAATTTTGTTGAATACATGAATAGCTGTAAAGAATATTATAAAGACCAACTGCCATTTGTCATGTGGTTTGTGGTTAGCACTCAAAACCCTGCAAGATTAAAGTGTCACATGACAATGTGCATTCTATTAACCCGTTGAGGACTGGTCCCGAAAATACTCGGGCTTGGGTCTATGGAGAATACATGTTATAGCAGAATCAATCCATCCTGAACGGGTTAATAGCTATTAGCATAACAGTCTAAGACCGCCTTATAAAAGCATCAGTAATGTATCCATTCTTGCAGACAAAGGCTAATCCCTTTAGATCTCTTCCATCAAATATAAAATCGCATTTAAGTCTGCTACGATTAAATGTCATCACATATACTGTACATGAATCACCAATTCTATAATGTGCATTCAGGGATATAACAAGTATGGAACAGTTTAAATATGTAGTGTTTGAATTTGTTGCACAAAGCTTTAGAGCCATTGAAATCCATCGCCACATTCTTTCTGTCAAAATACATTTCTATCAAATCAGCACAGACATACACAAATATTGAAAGGAATCAAATGTTGTATTTCCAGGAAAACTGTATACAGGATATTTACTAAGGCAAAGGTAAATGCAATGTATGTGCAAGTTTTCCTTTTAAAGATGTATTTTTTAGACCATTTCTAATGGAAGGGTGGGTGTGCCACAGATATTCAAAAGGAGACCCAACCCATGTTTTCAAATATATTTCATCTGAAGATGATAGCAAGGAACTTCATTATCCCTTAAAGGGATCTAGTAACTTTGTTGACATGTGCAAAAAGTGATGAATGGTTGATGCAATGTATATTGTTGTTATCTCATATATCCACATGGTATTGTGTGAAAATTTCAAGTCAAATGGACATTGTATGGCCAAGTAATGAGCGAAAATGCAAAGTGATATTCAGTAACTCACTGCACTCACTTTGTACACGGAAGAAAAACTCGCCCGGAGTTTTTCTTATCTGAATACTTCAATCATACACATCTTTGTAACGAAAGGGAAATTTGAAAAACCGAAACCTGTCCCATGATTTTATTGTTAATACGAATACAACAAGGTATAAGGGAACCGCTAGAATTACAATTTTATTTTGAGGATTTGGACAATGTTACTAAGTCCCTTTAAATTCCTAGGCAATAGATG
>JBAMJV010004173.1:0-135264 GCA_037951105.1 Echinarachnius parma | reverse complement strand
ATTATTCTTAGCAGTTTATTAATTTCATAAAATATCAGATAACATTGACAACAATTGAAATGTGACTAGGAAATTACAACACATTAGGCCTCTGGATTGATATCCGGACGCTCTAACCACTGGGCTACAGTACTAGAAAGCTCAAATTTCAGAAATTGCGAACTTCCTCGTTTGACCGAGTCTGCGATTCAAGACTACACCAGGCGGATAATGGGTGGGATGTGAATCCAAGCAGCTGCTAGATTAAGATCACGTTCACTTGCGCTTTATTAGCTCGCAAAGTCAACATAATTTGCCCGGGTATCGGCTCTTAGGAGGCCGAGGGAGAGCGAAAAGGAGCCTAATAGAAAGACTGTCGGCTCGAGTGCATGGCCACCAGCAAAGCAGGGGCGCAGCCACCATTACCCTAAATGAGCGGGGGGGGGGGGGGGGGGAGAAAGGAGATAAATTAAGATCACATTCATTTGTGCATTACTAGCTTGCAAAGTCAACATAATTTGCCAGGTATTGGCTGATAGGAGGCCAAGGAGAGAGAAAAGGAGCCTTATAGAAGAACTGTCAGCTTGAGTGGCCCCCAGCAGAACAGGGGCGCAGCCACGGTCACCCTAAATGAGGGGGGGGGGGGGGGGGAGAGGAGACAAATTAAGATCAGAGTCACTTGCTCATTACTAGCTCACAAAGTCAACATAATTTGCCTGGGTATTGGCTCTTAGGAGGCCGACGGAGAGAGAAAAGGAGCCTTATAGAAGAACTGTCAGCTCAAGTGGCCCCCAGCAAAGCAGGGGTGCAGCCACCATTACCCTAACTGAGGGGGGGGGGGGGGGGGGAGAGGAGACAAATTAAGATTACAGTAATTTGTGCATTACTAGCTTGCAAAGTCAACATAATTTCCCAGGTATTGGCTGATAGGAGGCAGAGGGAGAGAGAAAAGTAGCCCTGTAGTAAAACTGTCAGCTCAAGTGGCCCCCGGCACAGCAGGGGTGCCGGACACCATTAAATGTACCTTAACTGAGGGGGGGGGGGGGGGGGGTGGGGGGGGGAGGAAGAGGAGATAAATTAAGATCACAGTCACTTGTGTATTATTAGCTCGCAAAGTCAAAATAATTTGCCCGGGTATCGGCTCTTAGAAGGCCGAGGGAGAGAGAAAAGGGGCCCTAAAGAAGAACTGACAGCTTGAGTGGCCCCCAGCAGAGCAGGGGCGCAGTCACCATCACCCTAAATTGGGGGGGGGGGGGGGTTAAAAAAGACTAGATTCACATTAGGTATCAGCTATAAGAAGAGAGAGGGGGAGGGGGTAAAGCTGTCAGCTTGTCTGGCCCCCAGCAAACAGGGGCATAGCCACCGTCATCTTAAAAGCCATAAAATAACTCAGTCCCAGTCCCCCCCCCCCCCCCCCCCGAGAAAAATGTTCACCTACACCCATGAGCAGACCCTTCCAAGTGATACCCTGAAAAGGAAAAAGAAAGTTACTGAATCTGTATAAAGAAGTCACCTGTCTACGGTGACAACTCTTCTTTTTTTTAACTTTTTATAATGAACCAGTTTACTGAACATTATTTGAAAATTGCCACAACACTACACATGGAGGGGTCTAGATATCCCTAGACTATGTCAGACCCCGAGAGGTAATAATGAACAAGCATGAATGCGTGTTTGCACTGAATTGTCCCGACAGTGTTTTTTTTTGCACTACGCCACCAATAAAAAGCCTCGACCTGCATCGGTAATTACTAGCCGCTTTCACAGACGAGGCAAGTAGCAATGGTGAAATCAATTAATAGCTCACACGTATGATTAGGGGTGGTAGAACGGTATATGAATAGGACAAAAAAGTATATATATGTTTACTTTCACGGCAGGTGATTGGACAGACATACATGTACATGTACATGCAGTGGTTTATGTAATCTATTATATTACTCGTACTATCATGGATATAAGCCCCACTTGGTGTATTATTATTATCATCAACTCTATAAATCAGAAGTGGGGGTATTATAAGAAGCATAGGTGTTTATCCTTACGGAATACCTATTGTTCTGCGGGGGATGAATAAATAGATCATCCCCCCCCCCCTCTGAACAATAGGTATCAATTACAGATCGACGCCCATGGTAATAAGCTATTGTGAAAAATCAATTAATAGCTCACACGGATGATATGGGGTGTTAGAATGGTATATGAATTAAAAAGGCAGATATATGTTTACCTTTATAGTAGGTGACTGGACGTACATACTGTACATATAGATATACATCCAGAGGTATATATTTAATATTCAATACTTGAACCATCATTGATATAAGCTCCACTTGGTCATCATCAACTCTATAACTTAGAAGTGGGGGTAATAAGCTATTGTTAAATCATAGTGGGGTCCAAAACAATTTTATGTATGACTACTTATGAAATACAGAATTGACTGAATAATGTTTTATTTGTTTCATGGTGTGAATAAAGTCAATAAACTGATCTGATTCAAATTTAATAAACGTAGAAATGGGGGCAACTGGGGGTGAGATAAATTAATGGCTCACACGGCTGATTAAGGGTTTGTGTATGACTGCTTATTCAATACAGAATTGACTGAATTATGTTTTATTTGTTTCTTGGTGTGAATAAACTGAATTGAATTGAATCAGTCAAATTAAGTATGCTTAGAATTGGGGGCAACTGGGGGTGAAATCAATCAATGGCTCACACTGATGATTAAAGGGGTAGTTTAGTTTTGGTAGAGAGGGCGCTGCACATCACAATTTTTTTGTGAGATAATGAAAAAATGAGTGTCGAATTTGAGAGAACATGCAATTTTAATGGCAGAATAAACTTTATTTGGTCAAAATCGGTCCAGATACGGCTGAAATATCAATAAATATATTTGATCTTATAATTATTTGGGGCCCAAATAATTAGATGATTTTTTCAAAAAATTAAAAAAATGCTAACACTTTTTCAAAAATTTTCAAATGCGTTTTTTAAATAGTTGTTGATGATCTATCCACTTAATCATTATTTCAATAGAACATCACATGCATTATTTTGTATGAAAAATGGTTGAAACCAATGCCTTTTTAGAAAGCGCCCTCTTGTGTTTTAATGGTTCTTTTTTAATGATAACAGGCTTTTTACTTAGTCGTTTGTAATTTTGTATACCTTTCGAGCATGGTGGAGTAATAACTATTAGTTTATAATGTTACTGTCCAGGTTGGTTACTAAAGTTCAGCCTTACCAAAACTGTACTACCCCTTTAAGGGTGGTAGTAGTATAATGTTGTATACTTTCATAGCAGGTGATTATTGTTATTGATATATCAATCCAGTGTGAGCGTACAGACTGTCCGACAAATAGAGTGTCCACACAACGTGGGTGATGGTATATCATGTGTGTTGTGGGTGTGCGTATATGGGTGTGTGTGTGTGTGTACATGCACAGTACAGGCCTATAGAAAGTGCTTTTTATTTTATTTTTTTATCTCTACAAGTATGTAACTCACTACACTATGTTTGTAACTCACTGCATCTTCTTTCTTCATTACATTATTTTTTTGTTTTGTTTCTTCAATCTTTACCTCAACTCGCTTCAGAATCTGCAAATGCCACGTTGTCATTCTCTTTCCCAAAACACTTCAATCACGCATGTGCCGGCCTCCTTATTCTCACACCTCTTCACTCACGCAAGCCGCCAAAGAAAACACACCGTCGTCGGAGCTCACGGCGAAACAAAATACAAACCGGTACCGTTAGAGCTTAGGGCGATTTAGCCTCCGAGATGCGAAAAAGAGCCTTTGAATATACTCGTTTATGTTTATCACAGAAAAGCCTTAGTAAATAATATTGTTATTTTCTCACATAGAGTTTGATGTATAATTATATTATTCTATACACGTAAGTTTTATTGCACTTACAACAACAGACCCCTCCCCCCCCCCCCCCCCCAAAAAAAAAGGTTAACAATCATATTTGGAAAAATAATAGTTAATAGAGTACCTTACTGAACTTAACCCCAAAAGAGCAATATGAGCCAGAAAAAATCTCAAAAATGGATAAAAGGAACCCCATTTAATGCCAGATTGTACATAGTATTGACCCACTTACCAAGAAGTATTATAATTTTGGTAGGTTTAACACATAGTATTATAATTTCCTGTAAAAAAAAATGGACTAAAGGGATCTAGTAGCTTTTATGACATGCGAAAGAGTGATGAATGGTTGATAAATGTGTATATGTGATCTGCGATGTATATGTCCACTTTAATTTCACCCTACATGGATGTTATATGGCTTCATTGCACTGACTTTGTACAGTTATATCGTTCCAGTGGATAATGAAAAATATGAACGCTTCAATCGTAAATATCTTTTTTAACTAAAGGGAAATTTGGCAAACCAAAAGCTGTTCCATGCTCCTATTGGTAATACAAATGCAACAAGGTATGAGAGAACCGCTAGAGTTCTGAGTAAGTTTTGTGGATTTGGACAATGTTACTCGATTCCTTTAACAGAGCACGTAGCCTCTGCTATCATCATTTATAATATTCATCCAATCAGTACCCACTTCTAACAATTCAAGCCTACTTATCTATTCAACCTATTAATGCCATGTTCACAAATGTATATATATAAATGTCATGTTTTATACATGGAAATGGAGCAGACGGAAATTGCAAAATTGCGGGGAAAATCCCCAATCTGTTAATTTCGGTGAAAAACAAGGAGCCTGCAAGAATAATTACAATATATATATATTGATGTCAAGTCTGACATTTAACACGCTGGTTAGGCCTTAAAGGGATAGTTGAGTTCTGGTGAGAGTACAGTTGTGGTGAAACTGAATTTTAGTAACCAAAACCTGCATCATTACATTACAAACTAATAGTTATAACTAGAAAGGAACACAAAATTACAAATGACGTAGTAAAAATCATGTTATCATTCAAAAAGAGCCGTTACAACGTAAGAGGGCGCTCTCTAAACACTCATCGGTTTCAACCATTTTGAATAAAATATTGTGCATGTGATGCTTTGTTGAAATAGTGATTAGATAGAGAAATAACCAACAACTATTTAAATACCTATTTTGTAACTTTTTGAAAAGAGGAAGCATTTTTTTGAATTTTTAACGGCTGGTTCAAAATTCTCTAATAAACCTGGGGCCCCAGGTTTATTACAAATTGAAATATTTATGGATATTTCGGCCATCTGTGAACCGATTTTGATCAAACAAAGATGATTTTATTATTTAAATATTATGCTCTTTCAAATTTTACACTCAGTTTTTCATTACCTCACAAAAAAAATAAGTAGTCTAGCGCCCTCTCTACCAAAACTCAACTATCCCTTTAACTGATGACTGCATGGAGTCTGGAGATGAATATTTTGACAAGGTTCTTTTATGTGCAGTAGTTTTCGTATTCAAAATAATAATAATGCTTTGAATGAATTGAATAAATAAAGATGAATTATAATTATATATATATCTAGGAGTAGAAACAGTCGTATCATTAATATTATTATTATTATCATCGTCATCGTCATCGTCGTCGTCATCGTCGTCGTCATCGTCATCATCATCATCATCATCATCATCATCATCATCATCATTATTATTATTATCAGTAACATTATTGTTATCATCATCATCATCATCACATTTATTATTATTTGTATTATTATAATTATTAGTTGTATTGTTATTATTATTATTGATATCGACTATTACAAATGGTAAGACAAATGTATGGGGTGTGTTCATTCTTGCCAATGAGAGAGAAGGAAAAATAAAGAAAATGTAAACAAAAAAATAAAAATGATTTCATCTAGAAGGGAGGGAGGTATTATTTAGCTATCCATACAAGAAAGTTGAAAGAAACGAGGATGCTGAGAATTTATTTTTACAGCAAGAAGAGAAAAAACATAATGTACTTTCACAAAAGTCTTGGTTCCCAGGGCGAGTTCAACAATTTGCATTTTTTCGGACACTAGATTACGAGGAATAGTACAAAAATAGAACTCATAAAGCTTTACGTGTTCAGGGAAAAACAAAGATTAGCATATATATTCTATCCGCATAAAAAATGGACTAAATAGGGATGATCTTTGCATTTCTCGGACACTAGATGAAGAGGGACGGTACAAAAATAGAACTCATAAAGCTTAACGTGTTCAGGGACAAACAAAGATTAGCATATACAGTATATTCTATTTTTGTTTCGATTTGTGAGAAGAAAAGTAAAATGCTTTAAAAAGAGCACATTTACATTTATATTAACAAGTGGCCAAGTTTACTGGGGTTCAATAATCAACATTTTGTTTAACCCCATTGCCGACGGGAACTGGGTGGGCCCTGTATTGACTATAAGGTATGCAACAAAGAAGGACAGGATGTCAAATATAGACCTAAGACAGAAATCAGGAGTGCAGGATATAATATTGACCATCAAATCAAAGAAATGGAGGTGGGCAGGACACCTAGCCAGGAGGTACGACAACAGATGGACACACAAAACTAATACAGCTTGGACTCCTAGACACCTAACCATAAAAAGAGGGAGACAAAGCAGAAGATGGAGAGATGATTTAACAGCACAAAATTGCATTGCTTGGCAGAGAATAGCTCAAGATAGAACAAAATGTAAAATTGGTGAAGAGGCCTTCCTCCTGCAGTGGAGTGGAGAGAAGTAGGCTGAAGAAGAAGAAGAAGAAGATGCAAAATCTAAAAGTGAACAAGTTAAAAACTCATTTGTTTAAGCAGGCCTTTCCATAAGATTGATTGTTGTACTTTCTGTTTCTTGTACGTTTGTTTTTGTTCACTTAAAAAGGAGCTTCTTATAAGCGCAGTAGAGTATATATTTATAGTAGCTGCGCTATACAAATGTTCGTATTATTATTATTATTAAATGGAGGGGGGGGGGGAGAGACAAAAAGAAGGGAAGGGACATATTAAAATTTGAAAAAATTGTGAAAACATTCATTTATACAAAACTTTTTTGGAGTGGTTTGAACATGTAGTTTTTCTGAAAAGGGGATTACAGGGGAGAATGAAAGCTGTTCAATCTCATCTATAGGTGCATGTTTTTAAACATTAGTGAAATGCAGACAGATAACAAATATAAGAAGACAGAAGATAAAATACCCTAGATGAATATCATCCCATCCACCACGGAAACCTGGTGTACCGTGTATAAACTCTATATGAAGAGCTTTCTTCCAAAAGGCGCTATATCCACTTTTTCAACTTTCGAGGAAAACAGGTTTCTTTGCCCAACTTTGTACACCTGCCTATGGGAATATGAAAATTGAATTTTCTATATATTTTGATTTTGAGTGAGTAATTTGATATATGTAGATATACATAACTCAATTTGTATGGAAAGTGGATTTAGCGCCTTTTGGAACTGAGCTCTTCATATGGAAATTGAATACCTTGTATGCAAGGCATTAGCTAAAACGTCTCATAGGCTACAACAAGCCTCGACACTAACTTGTTTCTGTACTGGCCCATTCGGGCAAGTAAAATCATAAAATTCTACATTTTACTTGCCCCAATATAAAATTTACTTGCCCTCTAGATGAGACTTCTAGAAAAGATTAACACGAATGTAATTACATTGATCTCTTGTTGTTGGACAACTATTTAGTTGCCTGATCCGGCAAGCAACTAGACAATTCATGAAATGTTACTAGCCCGACATCAATTTTCACTTGCCCTGGGCAAGCAGGCAAGTGCTACAAGCCTACAAGCCTACAAATTAAAGTAATGAAGATAAGATGTCTCACTTTGCAAGTGGCTATATGAACCGAACATACATTCATTCACACATACAACAACAGATTCACCGCACAATGCGCCACTTTCCAGTAAATGTAGTATAAGCGCTGGGCGACGCATATTAACGGCCATTTTGAGCACATAAAAGTGCCCTAGAGAATGTTATTACATACCTAGCTAATGGAGCGTGCAGCGTATCAAGTGCCTGAATTGTATACTTGGGACCTGGACAATATATTGTACATCGATGGTCGGTTGAGACAGAGAAGGGCGCTAAGTCACTTTTTGTTCTTCGGAGATAATCATACACAGAAGTAGTTTGCGGTAGCACCATGTAAAGTGAGGAGGGATTGGTAGTCCTGTATTAAAAAGGACTGTACTTCTTTGTTGGTTAGTCCTGAAAAAGGACTGTGGTAGTCCTGTAAGGGTAGTGCTGAAAAGGGTCGCACCATGTAAAGTGAGGAGGGATTGGTATAGTCCTGTATTAAAAGGACTGTAATTCTTTGTTGGTTAGTCCTGAAAAAGGACTGTGGTAGTCTTGTAAGGGTAGTGCTGAAAAGGGTCACACCATGTAAAGTGAGGAGGGATTGGTATAGTCCTGTATTAAAAGGACTGTAATTCTTTGTTGGTTAGTCCTGAAAAGGACTGTGGTAGTCCTGTAAGGGTAGTGCTGAAAAGGGTCGCACCATGTAAAGTGAGGAGGGATTGGTAGTCCTGTATTAAAAGGGACTGTAATTCTTTGTTGGTTAGTCCTGAAAAGGACTGTGGTAGTCCTGTAAGGGTAGTGCTGAAAAGGGTCGCACCATGTAAAGTGAGGAGGGATTGGTATAGTCCTGTATTAAAAGGACTGTAATTCTCTGTTGGTTAGTCCTGAAAAGGACTGTGGTAGTCCTGTAAGGGTAGTGCTGAAAAGGGTCGCACCATGTAAAGTGAGGAGGGATTGGTATAGTCCTGTATTAAAAGGACTGTAATTCTTTGTTGGTTAGTCCTGAAAAAGGACTGTGGTAGTCCTGTAAGGGTAGTGCTGAAAAGGGTCGCACCATGTAAAGTGAGGAGGGATTGGTAGTCCTGTATTAAAAGGACTGTAATTCTTTGTTGGTTAGTCCTGAAAAAGGACTGTGGTAGTCTTGTAGTAAGGGTAGTGCTGAAAAGGGTCGCACCATGTAAAGTGAGGAGGGATTGGTATAGTCCTGTATTAAAAGGACTTTGTTGGTTAGTCCTGAAAAGAACTGTGGTAGTCCTGTAAGGGTAGTGCTGAAAAGGGTCGCACCATGTAAAGTGAGGAGGGATTGGTAGTCCTGTATTAAAAGGACTGTAATTCTTTGTTGGTAAGTCCTGAAAAGGACTGTCATTCTTTGTTGGTTAGTCCTGAAAAAGGACTGTGGTAGTCCTGTAAGGGTATAGTGCTGAAAAGGGTTGTAATTCTTTGTTGGTTAGTCCTGAAAAAGGACTGTGGTAGTCCTGTAAGGGACTGTTGTAATATATTTATTCTTGAGCTTGCAGTCCCGGGGGACTACAGCCCCAGTATAAGTTCATTGTAAGGAAGGGTGAGGTGATAGGAGGGGCTGGACGACGTTTCGAACAGGTTGACTGTCCGTCGTCAGGTTTGATTGATAATCATGTTTAAATTTGGGAGCCTTGTTTTTTTTTTTAAATGTAGATCTCTTACATCTATGATGAAATATACCCAAAATTAGAAATACTTGTGATCTGAAACTTTGGCATCATATAAGAGTATCCAACTTACAAGATGGTATGCAGAACTCAGTTAAGCCCCAGAAATTGACCTTAAGTCCTTCTCGCTCTCACCCGACGTGAACGTTAATTGCACTAAAAGTAAGCCCTCGAAGGCAGACGTCCAGCTATGGAGAAGCAGTGTTTTATATTTATAAACCAACCACCCTCCTGCGTGTTAACCCATTGCCTACAGGAACCCGGTGGGTCCTGTTACAAACCCATCAAGGACGATGGTCCACATATTTGTGGTTTGGTAGTCCTACATTTTAGCAAGAAGATAACAAGTTATATGAAGCGTATTTACGGAGAAAGAGCACAAATTCCTCTATTTTTAGAGCCCTATTTTGTTACTTTACCTGCTTTTATTATTTTGTAATGATTTTTTATTAAAGCATAGACCACTACAACCTAGGAAAATCTTTAAATTGGCAACACATTGTCATATTTTCAAAACAGATTTAGGCGTTCAAATTGGCAACTTCCCGGCAATGACACTTCATATTTGTCTATAATTTTTGTAACCAAATATTTTCCACCTATTTTCAAGTCATTAAATAATTTAAAATATTAGGAGTTTCCAATTTATTGTGGGAACTAATGATCAATTTTGCCTTGAAATAGCTCAGATTGTCCTTGGGGTTGCAGAGGAGTAATTTATGGAAGACTGTATATAAATGTATATGTGATTATGTCACATGGTGTAGGTCAAACATACAGTATGTACACCAACATTTGCTGCTATGTGATGGTATAATGAGTGATGTGTGAAAGTTTAATGTTATCAAAAATGCCATATGGCCGAGAATTGAGCGATATATCAAACTCCCATTTACTGTCAGACTTATGGCCGCAGATTTGCACGCAGTTGATTCAAATTGGACAATGATATAAATCATCAGATGTATTGTACAAATGATTGTCCATGATATATGCTTGTATTTCATGAAGTCAATCATAAACAATTGATTCGCATGCTGCACAGTACAATTAAATTGTTGTCAGTTATTGAGGATAAGTTATTTCCTAATGACTTTTTAAATCAAATTACAAATTTAGACCCTTTGGGATGAGATCTAAGTAAACTAGAGCAAAAGACACCAAAAAAAACAGAGCAAATCCACTACCGCTCCATGAAATAATTGAGAGTCAAAGTCCTCGATGGACCAGAAAAAATGTATCACCGAATGTTCTATCCAGATCTTTTATTTAATAAACGCTGATAAATTAACCATGCGGGCATTGGCAATTGGGTTTATTGATCAAACTTTCCCATAGACATATTTTATTAACCGAATGATGGGTACATAATTAGAGTACAGTAAATATGCAGTGAGGCCACATTATCATGATAAATTACTACCGTTTCTGCAAAACTATTATTTTCAAATCATAAGAGAGGAAATATATGATAACTATGGTACATAAAGTATCATTGTAAAGCGCTGAGAGATGATGATGATCAATCATATGAGGTGCTATATAAATCAAGTATATTATTACTTGATAGAACTGGGGAAAATGTAAAAAAAAAACATTTAGCGACAAATCATTTTAATGACTCTCTCTCTCTCTCTTTGTGAAATAATTGAAGTCAACATCCATCCCATTTAAAATTTATTAGCAAATATTCTATCCAGATCTGCAATTGAATAACCATTATGAGATTACATAATGGAGAATAGACAATTGATGTATAGAATACAGAAGCCATGCCGTCATAAAAACACTTTTTTGGAATTTTCAAATGTGGACTTCATTTTCAGAAAGAGCATAAAAATTAATGTTCAAATACCGAATATCAAAGGTATAGGTTACGTATTAGCTGAGATATGCCTATCCGAGTGTATTTTACCTCAATGGGCAATCAGTGTTATAGTGCACTGGTTCATAAATTTATAAACCAGTGGCCATATTCATAAAACCCCGATAAGCTAGTTGGTTGATCAAATTACGATTTCGATGTCCGCTAGGCTTAACTGGTATTCACAAAAGGCCGATAGGCTAAATTCGCTATCGTAGTCAAGGCCTGGCCTAGCATGACAACCCATCTGTCTAAATTCCACAAGCATTTGGTATTCCACGACATTGTTAGTCGAAATGCGAACAATTACAACAATAGATCTGCGGTGCCGACTAAATGCATTGAAATCTATTTATGCGGGACGTTCTGAATAGAGCTTTGTTGGACTTACAACATAGGCGTGAAGTTGAATGACGACCTAACACCCAGCTAATTTTTTCTTATTCACCAAAGCCAGATAGGACAAATTTTAGCGACACTGGACCAAAAATTTAGAGGTACTCTGATGTACCTCTAAATTGCTAGCAAGTAACAATCTGCCCGGTTTTTGTGTGTATATATACGTGTGGCGCGATCGTGAACATGGCAAGAGGAATATTCGAATAAGGGATATTTGAGATTTTTTTATGATAGCGTGATGTTAGTTCAAAATAGTTCCCAAGTAACATAATTTTCCGTGTTTGCCCTAGCATCCTTGTACTTCAGCAATAACATCTTTTATCAGCTTAAATTACATGTTTTTATCTGGAGAGTAATTTCCCTTTATTTGTCCTTTTTGTGACATATTAGCTTACTTTTGCAGTTCGGATTGATTTTATGTGATTTCAATTCTGTTTTGATGAATCTATCTATATATGGGCAACTCCAGCGTCACGGACATTACAAATCAGAGAATTTTCATGACTTTCCAATGCCACTACTAATTCATACCTGTAACTAATGTCTAACTTTTATTTTGATTACAAATCAATAGCCTGGTTAAGTATTCAAAACAAGTTTCAGAACATTTATCCAATTCGTTACTGAGTAATTCTGCAAAATGTGCGCCGTCACGGACATTACATGTTTTGGACATGACTTTTTGCATCCATATACATCTTTGCAAAAGTCTGTGAGTTCTTAGACCTCACAAAGGTGATTTAGGTACTAAATTATAGACAAGGCAATGATGAATTGAATCCAAGTGGTTTTTTGCGAAACGGGCCAGGCATATGTGATCTAGACAACAGAACGTTGCGTCACGGACATTACATTTTTAGCGTCACGGACATTACACTTTTGTCCACTTTCTCTATACTCGGAAAACACCCGCAAAAACTGCTCCATTGTGCATGAAACTTTTTTAATTGTACATTTGATATGTAATCAAACAGTTTTGAGGAAAAAAAATATATTTCAGTTTTGTTTTTAATTAGCAAAAAATTATTTTAAAAATAGCAATAATTTTTTCCAAAATTATTGTAAAATTTGAAATTTTTCAAAAGAATGTGCAGTAACCCAAATGTTCAACTATTTTAAACAATATTATACATTTTTGATGAGGTAAAATGCTGTTTTGTGCCAAAAAATGTAAAATATAAAAAAAGTTGTGAACATCATGTGCATAACACATGGAAAATCATGGACTAAGAGTATAATTTTTGCAATTTGATCATACTATATGAGATTTAACCATCTATTTCTCCTCCCAGTAAGTTATAGTCAAGTCTTTATTGATTATTGAGACATGCATGTTCAAATTGAGCAAGGAATTTAGTTTTATAAATAGTTCAGAGTACTGACTCAAAGTTCACTATCTGATTAACGATACAATTTTTTAAAACTTGTACCAGGAAGGTAGTAGTCCCCCTGTTACTTGGGATTATCTTATTTCTTGGCTAAAATAAGAGATTTACATAAGAAAATAATGCTTGAAAATTTGTAGCTCTGCTTTTTTATACTTTTCACTGTGTATGTAATGTCCGTGACGCAGCCGTAACGTAATGTCCGTGACGCCATTCTGGACAAACCATCAAATATTTTAGTAAATGCTCTTGATATACTCTCTGATATCACATTCTAGCTTTGCAAATTAATTTTAAATTAAATTGAATTAGGACTTCTGCTTCTACAAAAACTTTTATATCTAAAACGTCACGGACATTACACATCAATGTTGTAAGAATCAAGATTTTATCCAATAACAGTTTTCAAAAAGTAAAGATTTTTACACAATTTCCTTTTCTATGATGTTAAAACAGAACATAAACAAGATATTAGAAGTAGAATTATTGTTCTGAAGTGATCCATATTTTAAAATTTTATTTCACAAACAACGGATGCAAATTTCATCATTTTAGGGGTAATACATATAATTTTTGTCCCAACTTCAATGGCCAAAAAAAAAAATATTCTGCATTGAATTTCAAACTTTTTTCCTTTAGTCATCAAAATATGGTCCTTCCTCATTACTATCCAGTAGTTAACAAGGCTGTCCCATGAGTTTCATTTTTCCATTCTCGGGTAACATTTTTCGTGGAGTTGCCCATATAATACTATTTAATGCAATTTCGTTTCTGTTTTCACTGCAATTGAATAGTTTCCCATGTCATGCTATCATATTATAAGCGTGGCGGAGCTTGATCGTAATGAGGAGGGAGATGTATTTGGTTTTACTTCATTGGGGTGGCTATGAAAACATGTGCTTACACGTGATCCCTCCCCCCCCCCCCCCCCCCCCCCCCGCCCCGAAAAAAAACAAACATAATTCCTACTCACGCTCATATCTACAGTAACACCCTTACATTTAGGAATTATAGCAAGCTTTTTGTTTTGGACACAAGTTACCGCCCCCCCCCCCCCCCCCGTTTACCCCAGATAAGACAATTATGTTCTACTACCCCCCCCCCCCCCCCCCCTCCCCTTACTGCATCACGTTGTAGAACACATAAGACGCTTTTATGATTGGAACAATAAGGAACAATTCGTTCATTCACACGTTCGAGTAAACTGCGCTTTTATGCGATGTCAAACTAACTTGCAACAGATGGAATGTTACCATGACAGCCACGATGAATAAATTAGATCATCCGAGTTGTTAGCTTGTTATCGGTATGGTTAGCAGTGCTTCTTGAATTACGATTTAGCAACCCGCTACGAAGATTTTAAATGGCTATTGTATTACAGGGCTTAGACGCTCGTTGATTGGTCGATATGGTAAGGGCATAGACAGCGTGCAAAATCTACACACATTACTAAAGACATATCTATGCACGTGTGTGTTGTGCACTGGTTTGTGAAAACAAAGGTGATCACCCAAGCGAGTTGTGTGAGTTTCCCGCTAGTTATCGTCCAAAATGGCATTTTGGCAAGGAGATAAGGCCTAGCTGACAGATAGGCTATCGGGCTTTTATGAATATGGCCACAGTGCACTATAACACTGATTGCCCATTGACAAAAAAAACATTTGGATGGACATATCTCAGCCGATACGTAACCTATTCCTTTGATTTTTGGTATTTGGACATTATTTGTTATGCTCTTTCTGAAAATGAAGTCCAAATTTTAAAATTCTAAAAAAAATATTTATGACATCATTTATGACATCACACTTCACCACTCTATTGAATGGTTTATCCATAGATTTTATTGATCAATTTTCTCAAAAGCCAATTAAAAAGGGATTCTTCTAAAAGAGTTCCAGGAATACTTTTTATTCAATCATACATATCTCCATAATTAGGGAGACATTAAAAAAATCACAACCCATTTCATTCTTCCAAACAACAAGGTTCAAGAGAAATGTGAAAGCTCCAAGCAATTTTGATTGAATTTTAATGGATCACTTTCATATTTCATTATATTAAAACCTTCAATAATCTTTTGAGGGAGAAAAGCTCTGTGATGCATATGAAACAAATAAATCATATTTGTAAGCCTGGAAGATAAACTACATACATTGGTTAAGTGGGGCAGGAGTTGATTCTTTTACGGAAGCAAAAAATAATCGGTGTCAATATCCTAAAACCAACAAGCAAAATTCTCATTAAATCATCTCTACCCAGAAATTTCATTCAATAACCACTTTTGAATGTATCACACATGCACGGACAATTGATTTATTTATTGAATGTTCCATCCATGTATATTTCATTAACCAATTTTAAACATGAGCCAATGAATCATCAGTTTATAATATACCGTGTGAAGGAAGTAAGAACACATTTATTTATTGACTCAATGTTCCATCCATACATATTTTACCAACCAATTTTAATCATGCCCGATTGAATCATTAGTTTATAATAAACGGTACAAAGGAAGTACGAAGGAAGTGACAACACATGATAAAAACCTATAAAAGTCTGTTGGGAATAAAAATATGTGTTCCATTTCACACAAATATAATTTTTGCTTTCGATCCACCGATTGACTTAATTCATTGGTTAAGTAGGACAGAGGGAATTATTACTTTATCAAAGCCAAACATAAATTGGTGTCAATATCCTCAAACCAACGGGAACCATTCTCATTAAATGCTCTACCCAGAACTTTCATTTAAAAACCAATTTTGAATAAATCATAGATGCATGAAAAATTGATTTATTGATTGAATGTTCCATCCATGTATATTTTATTAACCAATTTTAAACATTTAAGCCAATGAATCATCAGTTTATAATAAACTGGATGAAGGAAGTAAGAACACATGATAAAAAACCTATTAAAGTCCTTTTTTTTGTGGGTAAAATATGTGCTGCATATCAAACAAATATAAGTATTGCTTCAGATCCAAGTATTCAATGAATGTATTGGTTAAATAGGGCAGAGCAAGCGATTGCTTTACGGAAGCAAAACATAATTGGTGTCAATATTGTCAAACCGACAAGAACATTAATCTCTTGAATGTTCTACCTCAAAATTTCATTTAATAACCACTTTTAAAATTAATCAGAGATGCATGAACAACTGATTTATTGATTGAATGTTCCATCCATACATATTTTACCAACCAATTTGAATCATGCCCAATTGAATCATTAGTTTATAATAAGTCGTACAAGGAAGTAAAGAACACGTGATAAAACCTATAAAAGTCCTTTGGGGTAAAAAAAATATGTGCTCCATTTCACACAAATATAATCTTTGCTTTAGATCCACCGATTGACTTAATTCATTGGTTATGTAGGGCAGAGGGAATTATTACTTGGTCGAAGCCAAACATAAATTGGTGTCAATATCCTCAAAACCAACGGGAACAATTCTCATTAAATGCTCTACCCAGAACTTTCATTTAAAAGCCAATTTTGAATTAATCATAGAAGCATGAAAAATTGATTTATTGATTGCATGTTTCATCCATGTATATTTTATTAACCAATTTTAAACATGAGCCAATGAATCATCAGTTTATAACAAACTGGATGAAGGAAGTAAGAACACATGATAACAAGAGCCCCAGGGGGGCACGACGCTCACCTGAGGTCAATCAATTCACATCTGGCGCATGTTCTCTCTGCATATACATTGTATGTATAAGGAGAAAAAGATCTTTGAATTTTATACATTTTTTATCCTTGGGGGCCCTCCAATTAGACTCCACTAGAAGCCAAATAGTAACATTTAAACAACTTGGGAACCCCTACCACTAAGAATGATTTCAACAAAGTTTGGTTGACATATAATTATTCAATTGGAAGAAAAAGACAAAAATGTTAATTTCTCTTGGAAGTCCCCCCCCCCCCCCTCCCAACATATTACCCCCACAGAACCCCTCAGGGGCCATCGAAAGAAATGTCATGAACTTTCATTCTTTTTCAAAAGAGGCATCTATAAACCAAATATCAGGTCTTTAATACTTCTGTATCTTGAAAAGAAGGATGTTTAAAAATGTACATATTTTTACACTAGGTGCCCTCCCCTAGGGCCCCCTTGGCAGTCACATCCATCATTTTAGCAACTTTTGTTCCTCTACCCCTAAGGATGTCAAGTTTGGTTAGAATCCAATCATTGGTTCTTGAGAAGAAGATGAAAATGCATATTTCCTATGGTAGGGCCTCAAAAATATTGTTACCCCACAGGTCCCTTATGGTGCCACCCACAAAAATCTTGTGAACAATTTTCATTCTTCATCAATAGAGGCATCTAAATGTGAAATATCAGGTCTGTCATACTTTTAGATCTTGAGAAGAAGATTTTTAAAATTTACATATTTTTTACACTCAGTCCCCTCCCCCAGGGCCCCCTGGGGGCTACGCCCACCATTATAGCACATTTTGTTCCTCTACCCCTAAGGATGATTCCTGTCAAGTTTGGTTGGAATCCAATCATTGGTTCTTGAGAAGAAGATGAAAATGCATATTTCCTATGGTAGGGCCCCCCAAAAAATGTTACCCCCACAGGGCCCTTATGGGGCCACCCAAAAACATCTTGTGAACAACTTTCATTCTTCATCAATAGAGGCATCTACATATGAAATATCAGGTCTGTCATACTTCTGGATCTTGAGAAGAAGATGTTTAAAATTTACATATTTTTTACACTTGGTGCCCTCCTCCAGGGCCCCCCTGGGGGCCACGCCCACCATTTTAGCAACTTTGGTTCCTCTATCCCTAAAGATGATTCCTGCCATGTTTGGTTGGAATCTAATCATTGATTCTGGAGAAGAAGATGAAAATGTATATTTCCTATGGTAGGACCCCCCAAAAAACTGTTACGCCCACAGGACCCTTATGGGGCCACCCACAAAAATCTTGTGAACAACTTTCATTCTTCATCAATAGAGGCATCTAAATATGAAATATCAGGTCTGTCATACTTCTGGATCTTGAGAAGAAGATATTTAAAATTAACATATTTTTTACACTTGGTGCCCTCCCCCAGGGCCCCCCTGAGGGCCACGCCCACCATTTTAGCAACTTCGATTCCTCTACCCCTAAGGATGATTCCTGCCATGTTTGGTTGGAATCTAATCATTGGTTCTGGAGAAGAAGATGAAAATGTATATTTCCTATGGTAGGGCCCCAAAAAAAACTGTTACGCCCACAGGGCCCTTGTGGGGCCACCCACAAAAATCTTGTGAACAACTTTCATTCTTCATCAATAGAGGCATCTACATATGAAATATCAGGTCTGTCATACTTCTGGATCTTGAGAAGAAGATGTTTAAAATTTACATATTTTTTACACTTGGTGCCCTCCTCCAGGGCCCCCCTGGGGGCCACGCCCACCATTTTAGCAACTTTGGTTCCTCTACCCCTAAAGATGATTCCTGCCATGTTTGGTTGGAATCTAATCATTGATTCTGGAGAAGAAGATGAAAATGTATATTTCCTATGGTAGGGCCCCCAAAAAAACTGTTACGCCCACAGGGCCCTTATGGGACCACCCACAAAAATCTTGTGAACAACTTTCATTCTTCATCAATAGAGGCATCTAAATATGAAATATCAGGTCTGTCATACTTCTGGATCTTGAGAAGAAGATGTTTAAAATTTACATATTTTTTACATTTGGTGCCCTCCCCCAGGGCCCCCCTGGGGGCCACGCCCACCATTTTAGCAACTTTGGTTCCTCTACCCCTAAATATGATTCCTGCCAAGTTTGGTTGGAATCCGATCATTGGTTCTGGAGAAGAAGATGAAAATGTAAAAAGTTTACGGACGACGGACGACGGACGACGGACGACGCACGACGGACGACGGACGACGGACGACGGACAAAAAGCGATCACAATAGCTCACTTGAGCCTTTGGCTCAGGTGAGCTAAAAACCTATTAAAGTCCTTTTTTTTGTGGGTAAAATATGTGCTGCATATCAAACAAATATAAGTATTGCTTCAGATCCAACTATTCAATGAATGTATTGGTTAAATAGGGCAGAGGCAGCGATTGCATTACGGAAGCAAAACATAATTGGTGTCAATATTGTCAAACCGACAAGAACATTAATCTCTTGAATGTTCTACCTCCAAAATTTCATTTAATAACCACTTTTAAATTAATCAGAGATGCATGAACAACTGATTTATTGACTCAATGTTCCATCCATACATATTTTACCAACCAATTTTAATCATGCCCAATTGAATCATTAGTTTATAATAAACGGTACGAAGGAAGTACGACGGAAGTGAGAACACATGATAAAAACCTATAAAAGTCTGTTGGGAATAAAAATATGTGCTCCATTTCACACAAATATAAGTATTGCTTTGGATCCACCGATTTGTAATTCAATGGTTATGTAGGGCAGAGGGAATTATTACTTGGTCGAAGCCAAACATAAATTGGTGTCAATATCCTCAAACCAGCGGGAACAATTCTCATTAAATGCTCTACCCAGAACTTTCATTTAAAAACCAATTTTGAATTAATCACAGATGCGTGAAAAATTGATTGGATGATCAAATGTTCCATCCGTATACATGACTTTGCGCGTATTTCATTAAACCAAGATAGACATTAACGATTGATTCATTTAGGTGTAAATCAGGTTGTTGGAAAGCATCTGGGACATCTAATTGCTGTATGATTTATACTACATGACTATTACAAAGAAATAGAACACTCTTAACCCGTTCCCTACAAGTTTCTGAAATCCCCATAGACTTTGTACACAACCCACCCGGTTCCCATAGTCAAGGGGTTAATAAACCCACGGGGAAATCAATATTTCGCTGTTTTATTGCAATTTGTCAAACATTTAAAGGAGAAAATCAAAGAAAACCCCTAAATATGACGATATTCATATCTACAGAAAGCTTATAAGCCATATAATGAGCTTGACTGACATTCAAACAATATAACGCATCCATAAAAGCGAAATTAGGGTGAAAACATCACCCTATTCCCAGGGACAAATTCGCTCAATCGCTACACGAAACGGCCTTTAGCTGTGACGTAAGAACCGGGCTTGAAGCCCAGGCGGCTGCCGCGGTTGTATGTAGATAAGCGTATAACATACCAGGCTGGAAAGACAATGCTTCAACTTATGTGCTATTTTTCCCTTACCAAGAATAAATTATAATACTACATTGTTTGTAATTTGCTTCTCATTTATATTTTCATCATGATATTCCAACAAATGTATTGTTTGTGACAAAAAAAGTTGAAAAAAGGTGAAAAAAGAAGGGGAAACTATACGACTGTGTCGTGCAGTAGGCCTGCACAGATTTTGTACCAACATGTAGTTTCACTTTGACATATCAGACGGAGAATTTACCACTTCCATTATGGAAACAAACAGTTAATAATCATTATGAATCAAATGAAATTTTTAAAAAAAACGAAGAATAGTTATTACTTTAGTCGATCTATCATGCCTAGTTTCATGGTTTAGCTTGAAAAGTCGAGTGAATTAGATTCGCGATCGCCTGTGTTGTTACGATTCATCCGCGATTTCTCTGAACATTGGCAGCCGCATTACCTATACGGCTGATAGCGCTGGCGGATTTACATTTCCTGCGCGCGCATCAAAACAAACGAGTGCACGTGTTAGCTAGCTAGCTTGCTCCTCCACGGATACTTCGAAGTCCATTAACAGGCTGTTTTGTTGAAATTCTTCATCCATGTTGAACTGTCAGATGTAATTCTAGAGAGAGATCGTGATCGTGTGGACTGTAGAAAGCTTCGAATATAGCGCATACGTTGGAACTACTTTTAGTTCAATAACATACACAATATGCATAGTATACCGCCGGGTATACGATCGTGCGCTTGCATGTATTTCTCGATGGACAAAACTTTTACGAAACGAAACAAAACCAAAACAAAACGGTGAGAAATACACTATTCTACCAGTTATTGACATATTGAAATGGATAAGAAATATTATATATTGTTAATTAACAAAGGCAATTCTAGCTCGGAACATGATTCTACTACGTAATTTTCTTTTGTAACACAGCTATAATAGATTTGTTTTTCATACTATCTCCGTGTACATGTATATGAACAACAATTCGGCAAAATGGATTGAGTTGTAAACAGTTATTTTACGGAGATTGACACTTTTTCAATGCCAATAATGACATGAATATTGACATTAGGATATGTTTCAGGACATGAGAGGACAACTGTGTGTCAGATATTGATTATTCAGGCAATATTCAATCCTTTTGAGAGAGTAGAACTGCGTCCACTCTATGAACAATTGCGTGTAGATCGCCGTTCGAGCTAGAGCTGTCGGGAGCGCAAAGCCCGGCTCTTACGTCACGCACAGAGCCACTTTGCTGTGCCGATTTCATGGTAAAGGGGAGGGTCAATTCACTAAAATTTCATTTTCATAAAACATGAAACTGAACACTTTCATGACTTGTTAACTGCACAAATTGCTTTAATAACTCATTCTATCATAAAATAAACCATAATAACTTGATTCTATTCCCTTTGAATTTCTACTTTAACTCTTTAGTGGCCCCGGGCCATTAGGCTAGTGCTTAATTTGGAGCCCTGCATTAGAACATGACAATTGATTTTGTTGTTCATTAACATGTTCCACCAATAGACTTTGAACATCAATGTTGTTGAAATATTGAAAAGTTGACAAAAACGGGCAATTCTACGAGGAAGGAATATACATAATTTAACAAATTATTATTATAACAAGCCTCCAGCATACTTACTTTATTTTCTCATTGCCCGTTTGGTCAAAAAATATTGAAAAATAGTCCAATTTTACTTGCCAAACATTAACATTTACTTGCCCACTTACTTCATTCTACTTAAGCCCGGCGCAGACAGAGCCGACTCGACCCGATCCGACTGGTTTCAATCAGGATAGAGTTTGGCCCGGTCGGTCGGATCCGATTTATCGTGTTGAATCGGCACCAACTGGCATCCGACGGTCTCTCGACTGGCAAAATGTGTGTCGCGAGGCACTGAAAACTGAGCCGATCCGAATGAAAATCAGTCAAATCGGGTCGAGTCGGCTCTGTCTGCAGAGGGCTTTAGATGCATGCATAAGGAATTACACTCATAGTTGAGCAGAACTGAGTGTTCCAAACTAGACCATGTTTCATATAAGTTTTCTTGTCTGACATCAAATTTTGCTTGCCCCAGGCAATTGGGCAAGTCCTTGACTATAATGATATTGGGTGATTTCAAGTATGGTGTTAGGGGTTGGTGTTAGTGCTTATTAAACACTAACACCGGCCTTAGGCGCCATATTTGAAATCCCCCAATGTCACTGTATACCATCCTAACACGAAGTCATCTCAAATATGGTGCCTAAGGCCGGTGTTAGTGTTTAATAAGCACTAACACCAACCCCTAACACCATACTTGAAATCACCCACTGTATTTTGAAATCTAACGAAGATGTGAACTTAGAATGTTGTAATGTGAAACCTTAGAACTCACCTTAGAACGGTTCTCACATACCTCGTTGTATTGTTTTACCAATTAAAAGCATGAAACAACATTTGGTTTTCCAAATTTCTCTTCCGTTATAAAGATATCTATGATTGAAGCGTTTAGATTTATAACTATCCAGTGGATAATTATAACTATGTACAAAGTCAGTGCAATGAGCTGGTGAATATAACTTTGCATTTTTGCTCGTTACTTGGTCATGTGACATTCATTTACCATGGAATTTTAACACATCACTCAGTGGATATATCAGATTACAGACATACACATTTGCCAGTTTTAGCACATCTCAACAAAGTTACTACATGTAGATCCCTTTAAAGGGACATAGTAACATTGTCCAAATCCTCAAAATAAAATTTTAATTCTAGCGGTTCCCTCATACCTTGTTGTATTCGTATTAACAATAAAATCATGGGACAGGTTTTGGTTTTTCAAATTTCCCTTTCGTTACAAAGATATGTACGATCAAAGTATTCAGATAAGAAAAACTCCGGGCGAGATTTTCTTCTGTGTACAAAGTGAGTGCAGTGAGTTAGTGAATATCACTTTGTATTTTCACTCATTACTTGGCCATGCAATGTCCATTTGACTTGAAATTTTCACACAATACCCTGTGGACGTATGAGATAACAACAATATACATTGCATCAACCCTTCATCATTTTTGCACATGTCAACAAAGTTACTAGATCCCTTTAATATATTGGTATTGAAAAGGTTAATTCTGAAATGTAAAAAAAAAGTTTTGTACATGTACAACAAACAAGTCTCTTCCGCTACAAATGCATTATTCTGTAGATTGTAGCAAAGTGCAAAGATAAATCTAATGGGACAAATTACCAATTTAATGATTATTGTTCCCGAAAGAAGAAGGTGAAGTCCATTTCCTCTGATTAGTCATAAAAGCATTTATTAAAGGGATCTAGTAATTTTGTTGACACGTGCAAAAAATGATGAGTGGTTGATACAATGTATATTGTTGTTATCTGATATGTCCACTGGGTGTTGTGTGAAAATTTCAACTGAAATGGACGTTATATGGCCGAGTAATGAGCAAAAATGCAAAGTGATATTCACTAACTCATTGCACTTACTTTGTACACGGTTTTCGCGGTCCAGTGGATAATTTAACATCTGAACACTTTAATCGTAAATATCTTTTTAACGAAAGGGAAATTTTAAAAACCAAAACCTGTCCCATGCTTTTATTGTTAATACAAATACAAGGTATGAGGCACATCTACAATGTAAATGGTTCTGGTAGAACCATTTACCTTACACAAGTGTTTTTTGTTGTTGGTAGAACCTGTTTTTGAAGCACAACTTTTTTACAAATAAAAATAAAATTACAGACCATCTAAAGTCATTCATTTCATGAATAGGTGGTGACATATTTGATGAATTTTTCATCAAAATTTGTATCTCAAAATGTTATGTCATACTCACAAAATGTGGACTTTGAGTTCCATTTTTTTCTTGCTCCTCTGTCTTCTGCCGTAAAACTGCGTGAAGCACGCCCGCAATCATCGAAACATCGACTTTTATCGCTGAAAAACAAGCGGACTCGGCACTTGTGCGCGCACGCAATTTCCCGATCATTCGCATGGCGTATCTGAATTCGGATGCTATCGGCGATCGCCGTATCCGAATTCGTATACGGTACATTTTCGCTGTGCATGCGGCCTCCCCGCCCGCCCGCGAGAAATAAGCAAACTCGGCGACTATATGCTTGACGTGATCTGTATGTATCGGTATGGCGGTTACGTCAACGTTATTTGAAATGTATTCCGATAATGTCAACTTTGGGACATTTCTACAGAAAAGGGGCCAATAATTGAACCATTTGGGTAAGCATCTGATACATGTTAATATTGATGTTTGTAATGGTAAAATTTATTGCTAATACTTTATTTGTTGCAAGTGTTAATTTTTGCATTTTTTGCTGTTGTGTGCCTTCATTTTCAGACCATGCCCACCTATGGCAATGGTTGTATGTGTGGTATGAGGGTACTGCTAGAATTCCAATTGGATTTTGAGAATTTGGACAATGTTACTAAGTCCCTTTAAAGGGATCTAGTAACATTGTCCAAATCCACAAATCTTACCTAATAACTCTAGTGGTTAATTTGCACCTTGTTGTATTTGTATTACCAGTAGAAGCATGGAACAGGTTTTGGTTTTTCAAATTTCTGTTACGTTGAATGGATATTTACGATTGAAGTTTTCAGAATTATAATTATCCACTGGAAAGTTATAACTGTGTACAAAGAAATTCCGCACATCACTCAGTGGGCATATCAGATCACAACAATACACATTTTTATCAACCATTCATCACTTTTTACACAAGTATGTCAACAAAGTTACTAGATCCCTTTAATTAAGATCAAGACTGAAATAAATTGCCCATGAAATGTTTCCTAAGGAAAAGCCTATTTCCTTCCATATTCATGTGGCTTTTAGTAAAGATTGTGATTTGAAAACTGAAACCAATTGCCCATGTATTAATTTTCATTTCAGACTTTTCATTTCTGACTTTTCTTAAAAGCATTCATAATAGATCAATACTTAAATTGCCAATGTAATGTTTTCTAAAGAAAGGCCTATCTCCTTCCATATTTATATGGCTTTTAGTAAAGATTCTTCTTTGAAAACTGAGACAAATTGTCAATGTATTTCTGACTGTTCATGAAAGATACATAATGAAATAAATTGCCCATGTATTCATTTTCATTTCTGAATGTTCATAAAAGCATTTATTGAAGATCGATAATGGAATAAATTGGCCATGTAATGTTTTCTGAGGAAAGAAAAGGTAAGAGCAAATTTCATTCCCTATTTCTATGGCTTTTAAATACAGTAGTAATGATTGTTATTTGGAAACTGAAACAAATGGCCATTAGTGAAGAAAAGGTCAAGTGTCTTTACAAGTTAAAGGTTATTGTTTTACCTGTACGTTCCTTTTTTTGTGAGTATAGATTAGTACTTTAATAATGAAACAAATTGTCCATATGTAATGGGAAAATGGATAAGGGTGCACATAGGTTTGTTTTCCTTTTTGTGTCTCTCTCTCACACTGCTTTTCTTCTTCTTTGTTTCTCTTGCTGTTTTTCCTTTCTCTCTCTCTCTCTCTCTCCCTCTGTCATTTTTCTTGTTTCTTTTGTTGCTAACCCTTTCTCTCTCACCCTTTTCCTTTCTTTCTCTCACCCTTTTCCTTTCTCTTCCTACATGTATATCCTTTTTATCTCTCTCTCTCTCTCTCTCCTTTTTTTACTTTCTATCTCTCCTTTTCTTTCTTTCTCTCGCTATATCCTTTTTATCTCTCTCTCTCTGCTTTTTTACTTTCTATCTCTCCTTTTCTTTCTTTCTCTCCCTATATCCTTTTTATCTCTCTCTCTCTCTGCTTTTTTTACTTTCTATCTCTCCTTTTCTTTCTTTCTCTCCCTATATCCTTTGTATCTCTCCATCTCCTGTTTTACTTTCTATCTCTCCTTCTCTTTCTTTCTCTCCCTATCTCATTTTTATCTATCCATCTCCTGTTTTACTTTCTATCTCCCCCTCTCTTTCTTTCTCCCTCTCTCTCCTTTGTATCTCTCCCTCTAACTTTTATATATCTATCTCTATCTCTTTTTCTTTCTCACTCTGTGTTTCCTTTCCTTTCAGTATCAAATATCACCACGGAGATACTGCAACAAGTTACTAAGTGATCTGTTGTTATAGGGAGAACAAAAAAAAAAAAAATCAATTTTCCACGGAAAAGGGAAAAGTACTCACAAATCAAATCTATTAATGCATCTGTCTTTCCAAGAGCATAGCCACGGTTAAATAAAAGCAAGCTCAAGTTAAAGGGATTTTGGAACATATTGAAAATCCACAAAACTTACTTAGAACTCTATAGTGGTCCTCACATAAATGTATTTGGATTTGGTTCTCCCAAATTCTCTTTCGTTGCAAAGATATTTTATGATTGAAGTGTTTGGATTTGAAATCTCCATGGGAGAAATCAAACCATGTGCATAGTAAGTGCAATGAGTCAGTGAATATAACATTGCATTTTCACTAATTACTTGGTCATGTGACATTCATTTACCATGCAAATTTCCACACCATCACTCAGTGGACATATCAGATCACATAAATCCAAATTTTATCAATCAATCCTCCATCAGTTTTTTCGCTCATGTCAACAAAAGTTACTAGATCCCTTTAATGGGGACAATAAAAGCTGCATCTAGGTCATTTGTGTTTCTCTCTCATCATTTAGGCCCGGTCACATATCACCGGATAGCGTATAAGGATGCCAGACGAATAGATAATTTGCGAAATCAAAATTATCCGGTGGTGAAAGTTGTCTCCATTGCATCACGCACAAAATGTTCCGCCGGGTAGAGCAACATACATCGCCTGACAAGGAACGGACAAGAAACGCATACAAACGGATTAAAAATTTTACTCGCCGTCGGGCATTCATTTACGCTATCCGTTGATATGTGACCGCGCCGTCAGTAGTTTGCTACTTTGATAATGAGAACCCATTTGACCACATCGTGTTCGGTTGCAAATGAAATTTCCATTTACTCAGAAACGACAAAAAGCAAAGAAAAGTGTCCATTTTGCTTACTGTCGTGTCCACTTTCTTTCTCCATACATATATGGACTTAAAATGGATAAAGTGTCATTCACTTGAGGTTTTAGAATAGAACTAATTTATCTGTTACTTTGCTAATTTTGCTAATTTTGTAAATTGTGTCATTCCTTTCTTTCCCTAGCGCTTACATGTAGTAAAAATGTGTACTTTGATAATTTACAGTAAATTAACCACAAAGTATTTGGTTGCAAGCTAACTTTCCATAAAAAACAAAACATTTGATCATCTGTCAAAGTAACCACCGTCTTTCTCCATGTACGGAAATGAAATAGATACCATGTAATTTTATTGTGGTAAAAAAAAAAAAAAATGTCTTTTTAAATTCTAAGTGGGTAATCAAGATAAAAAACAATTATTAATCATTTTTATCGCTGTCTCTTCCTAGCTTTTTTAAATTATTGATTGGTTTTTTGATAATTAATAGCAAATTTTCCACATAGTGTTCGGTCGCAAATAAAATTTCCATATTCTTAGAAAAGGGGATTCTGCCCTGCCTACTGTCTTTCTCCTACATGGGAATTACATGGATACAATGTAAGCTTATTGTGGTTTTAGAAAACAAATGTGTTTTAAATTCAAAGTGAGAAATCAAGACACATAACATTGTATTATGATCTTTTTATTCTATGTCTTTTTTCCTCTCTTTTATTTAATAGTAAAGATTTGTTCTTTGATAATAAACAGCAAATTGACCACATAGTGTTTGGTCGAAAATGAAATTTCCATATTCTTGGGAAAAAAGGGAGAGAAATTTGATCATTCTGTCCTGCCCACTGTCTTAATCCTACATGGAAATTACATGGATACAATGTAAAGCTTATTGTGGTTTTAGAAAACAAATGTTTTTAAATTCAAAGTGAGAAATCAAGACACATAACATTGTATTATTGTTTGTTTTATTCTATGTCTTTTTCCTCTTTTTTGTTTTAATAGTAAAGATTTGTTCTTTGATAACGAACAGCAAATTGACCACATAGATTTTTGGTTGCAAATTAAATTAAGATTTTCTCAGAAAATGGGTGAAATTAGATCATTTCGCATATGTAATTTTATTGTAGTTTTTAAACAAAGCCCTATAATCAGCCCCCCTACCCTCTCTCCTGTAAAAACTAAATGATTGATAAGATCACATACTATACTGAAAACATCAGGCATTCTCGGTCAAATAAAAAAGAACATTTTGCACGCTTATGTTTTTTTTTTGCCCCCCATGTTTTGGTTCACAGGGCATTTCAAAGGTTTAAAGGGACTTAGTAACATTGTCCAAATCCTCAAAATTAAATTTTTATTCTAGCGGTTCCCTCATACTAGTTAGGCAGCTAAGGGCCTAGAATCATAACAATTGTGCACAAAATGAAAGAATTGTGAATTTTTCACAGATAGTTCATATTATCTTAACATTTAATTTCCCCCGTGGAAGTTTGCTAATTATGACTATGAGGGGCGGGACAGGGTCTTGAAAGAAAGGGGGTGCAAAGTGCGTTATTACACCATTGTATGGGTATCTAACATGACTTGATTCTCTCCTTAATATGTTAATGGGTTAAAAGTGACCTGAAAATCATATTGTCCATTATTATAATATATGATTTTTTAATGGGGTAATTGTATGGGATAAATGAAAAGGAGTGGGACCCCCCCCCCCCCCCTTCACTTTTCACATGTGTCTAAAGTTTACTTATCGTTCTTTAGTCCAACATGTTTTTATTGATTCATATTCTAGAAGGGTTAAGAATATATTTTAGCTTTGTTGCCACCATGGCAACATTGGGCAACTCTTTTTAAAGCATTATAAACTAAATTAGCTAATTTGCATATTTGTGAAATAATGTCAGGGGTCATTTTCTAGCTAGGAATTGTACAACATTGATAACAAACAAGTATTCTAGGGTATTTTGGGGCAAGGATTCCATTTCTGGTGCTCGTTTGTAAGTGCCATATGGGCAACACCCTGAAATCCAAGATGGCTGCCCCTAATTTGCATATTTATGAACATTAATGATTTTCTGTGGCTACAGCCTCTTATAAATCATAATTACAGACGATTTTCCTCAATTATGTTCTAAATGCGTGTTAAAGATAATTTAGCTTGGTTGCCACCTCGGCAACCTCTAGCAATGCATACAATTCGCATAATTAGGTATTTTACCTAATTTGCATATTCCCCAAAATCGAGTATATTGGGAACCCAGGAAGTAACTAGATGGATCTTCGACTGCGCGCAGTCGAAAATTATGCCTCCGCTATCACACGATTTCAATATCAAGCCCAAATTAACGTGCACTGAATTAATTTTTTGTTTATTTTTCATATATTTCGACCCGTGACCTTGACCATATGACCCCAAACTTTGATGGCTACATTGGCTCCCAAAGAAACATTCAGGGACCAATTTAGAATAAAATCTGACATTCAGTTCTTGAAATTTTGCCATTACAAGCCATTTTTGCATATATATTGAGCCCTGCGACCTTGACCTTTGACCTCATGACCCCCAAAAAATATAATCTGATCATTGCCACCCCGATGTGTACACTCATACTAAGTTTGAAATTGATCCGTCAACCGGTTCTTGAGATATCGTGAGAACGAGGCATTTTTGCACAATATATATCGAGTACTGTGACCTTGACCTTTGACCTCATGAACCCAAAATCTAAGCAGATCATTGCCACCCCAATATGTACACTCATACCAAGTTTGAAATTGATCTGTTAACCGGTTCTTGAGATATCATGAGAAAAAAGCATTTTTGCACATATATAGAGTCCTGTGACCTTGACCTTTGACCTCATGAACCCCAAAATCTAATCAGATCATTGTCACCCCAATATGTACACTCAAGCCAAGTTTGAAATTGATCCGTCAATCGGTTCTTGAGAAATCGCGAGAACGAGGCATTTTTGCATATATATTGAGTCCTGTGACCTTGACCTTTGACCTCATGACCCCTAAAATCTAATCAGATCATTGTCACCCCAATATGTACACTCATACCAAGTTTGAAATCGATCAGTCAACCGGTTCTTGAGATATCACGAGAACGAACACGGGACGTACGTACGGACGGACGTACGTACGGACGGACGTACGCTACTACTAACAACAGTATGCTTGTGAGACTTTTGTCTTGTGTGTCTAAAAATGTGGGTGTCTTGTGTGTCTTTTCATTTTTTCCTTTTAAAGACTATTTCTGTGTCTTAATTCCCAACTTCCTGTGTGTTTGTCTAAAATTTAATAAAGATATATCTTGTGTGTTTCTTTCATGATGTGTTCATATATATGTGTTCATCTAAAAGAGCGGACATGATGAGACACATTTTTCTGCATCATTTCACACAACAGATTTGGGTACAAATGCGGTAATTTTCGGGGTAGATGATAATATCTTTCAGGCACACAAGCATTAATTTTCTGGACATGGGAAAGCTTTAATAAAAATATTCTGACTCACAAGACTTAATTTTTGTGACTTGGACAGGCTTAGATAGAAATGTCTTTCTGCCACACAAAACTTGATTTTCATGACTTGGACAGTCGTAGAAGATAATGTCCTGTCACACAAGACATGGTTTTCTAATTTACTTGGACAGGGGTACATAATGTCTTTTGGCCACACAAGATTTGTTTTTTTTTTTTCAACACACAAGACTTGATTTTCTGGACTTGGACAGGGGGAGAGAATGTCTTGTTGGCCCACAAGACTTGATTTTCTGGACTTGGACAGGGGGAGACAATGTCTTGTTGGCACACAAGACTTGATTTTTTTTACTTGGACAGGGGGAGACAATGTCTTGTGGGCACACAAGACTTGATTTTCTGGACTTGGACAGGGGGAGACAATGTCTTGTTGGCACACAAGACTTGATTTTCTGGACTTGGACAGGGGGAGACAATGTCTTGTTGGCACACAAGACTTGATTTTCGGGACTTGGACAGGGGGAGACAATGTCTTGTTGGCACACAAGACTTGATTTTCTGGACTTGGACAGGGGGAGACAATGTCTTGTTGGCACACAAGACTTGATTTTCAGGACTTGGACAGGGGGAGACAATGTCTTGTTGGCACACAAGACTTGATTTTCTGGACTTGGACAGGGGGAGACAATGTCTTGTTGGCACACAAGACTTGATTTTCTGGACTTGGACAGGGGGAGACAATGTCTTGTTGGCACACAAGACTTGATTTTCTGGACTTGGACAGGGGGAGACAATGTCTTGTTGGCACACAAGACTTGATTTTCTGGACTTGGACAGGGGGAGACAATGTCTTGTTGGCACACAAGACTTGATTTTCAGGACTTGGACAGGGGGAGACAATGTCTTGTTGGCACACAAGACTTGATTTTCTGGACTTGGACAGGGGGAGACAATGTCTTGTTGGCACACAAGACTTGATTTTCTGGACTTGGACAGGGGGAGACAATGTCTTGTTGGCACACAAGACTTGATTTTCTGGACTTGGACAGGGGGAGACAATGTCTTGTTGGCACACAAGACTTGATTTTCTGGACTTGGACAGGGGGAGACAATGTCTAGTTGGCACACAAGACTTGATTTTCTGGACTTGGACAGGGGGAGACAATGTCTTGTGGGCACAGAAGACTTGATTTTCTGGACTTGGACAGGGGTACATAATGTAATTTTGGCACATAAGACTTGATTTTCTGGACTTGGACAGGTGGAGACAATGTCTTGTGGGCACACAAGACTTGATTTTCTTAACTTGGACATGGGTACATAATGTATTTCTGGCACGTAAGACTTGATTTTCTGGACTTGGACAGGGGGAGACAATGTCTTGTTGGCACACAAGACTTGATTTTATTGACTTGGACAGGGGTACATAATGTAATTTTGGCACATAGACTTGATTTTCTGGACTTGGACAGGGGGAGACAATGTCATGTGGTCACACAAGACTTGATTTTCTTAAATTGGACAGGGGTACATAATGTATTTCTGGCACACAAGACTTGATTTTCTTGACTTGGACAGGGGGAGAGAATGTCTTGTTGGCACACAAGACTTGATTTTCTGGACTTGGACAGGGGGAGACAATGTCTTGTTGGCACACAAGACTTGATTTTCTTGACTTGGACAGGGGGAGACAATGTCTTGTGGGCACAGAAGACTTGATTTTCTTGACTTGGACAGGGGTACATAATGTAATTTTGGCACATAAGACTTGATTTTCTGGACTTGGAAAGGGGGAAACAATGTCTTGTTGGCACACAAGACTTGATTTTCTTGACTTGGACAGGGGGAGACAATGTCTTGTGGGCACACAAGACTTGATTTTCTGGACTTGGACAGGGGGAGACAGTGTCTTTTTGGCACACAAGACTTGATTTTCTGGACTTGGACAGGGGGAGACAATGTCTTGTTGGCACACAAGACTTGATTTTCTGGACTTGGACAGGGGGAGACAATGTCTTGTTGGCACACAAGACTTGATTTTCTGGACTTGGACAGGGGGAGACAATGTCTTGTTGGCACACAAGACTTGAATTTCTTGACTTGGACAGGGGGAGACAATGTCTTGTGGGCACAGAAGACTTAATATTCTTGACTTGGACAGGGGTACATAATGTAATTTTGGCACATAAGACTTGATTTTCTGGACTTGGACAGGGGAAGACAATGTCTTGTGGGCACACAAGACTTGATTTTCTTAACTTGGACAGGGGTATATAATGTATTTCTGGCCCATGAGACTTGATTTTCTGGACTTGGACAGGGGAGACAATGTCTTGTTGGCACACAAGACTTGATTTTATTGACTTGGACAGGGGTACATAATGTAATTTTGGCACATGTCTTGTTGGCACAAGACTTGATTTTATTGCTTTGGACAGGGGTACATAATGTAATTTTGGCACATAAGACTTGATTTTCTGGACTTGGACAGGGGGAGACAATGTCATGTGGGCACACAAGACTTGATTTTCTTAACTTGGACAGGGGTATATAATGTATTTCTGGCACACAAGACTTGATTTTCTTGACTTGGACAGGGGGAGAGAATGTCTTGTTGGCACACAAGACTTGATTTTCTTGACTTGGACAGGGGGAGACAATGTCTTGTGGGCACAGAAGACTTGATTTTCTTGACTTGGACAGGGGTACATAATGTAATTTTGGCACATAAGACTTGATTTTCTGGACTTGGACAGGGGGAAACAATGTCTTGTTGGCACACAAGACTTGATTTTCTTGACTTGGACAGGGGGAGACAATGTCTTGTGGGCACACAAGACTTGATTTTCTGGACTTGGACAGGGGGAGACAATGTCTTGTTGGCACACAAGACTTGATTTTCTGGACTTGGACACGGGGAGACAATGTCTTGTTGGCACACAAGACTTGATTTTCTGGACTTGGACAGGGGGAGACAATGTCTTGTTGGCACACAAGACTTGATTTTCTGGACTTGGACAGGGGGAGACAATGTCTTGTTGGCACACAAGACTTGATTTTATTGACTTGGACAGGGGTACATAATGTAATTTTGGCACATAGACTTGATTTTCTGGACTTGGACAGGGGGAGACAATGTCATGTGGTCACACAAGACTTGATTTTCTTAAATTGGACAGGGGTACATAATGTATTTCTGGCACACAAGACTTGATTTTCTTGACTTGGACAGGGGGAGAGAATGTCTTGTTGGCACACAAGACTTGATTTTCTGGACTTGGACAGGGGGAGACAATGTCTTGTTGGCACACAAGACTTGATTTTCTTGACTTGGACAGGGGGAGACAATGTCTTGTGGGCACAGAAGACTTGATTTTCTTGACTTGGACAGGGGTACATAATGTAATTTTGGCACATAAGACTTGATTTTCTGGACTTGGAAAGGGGGAAACAATGTCTTGTTGGCACACAAGACTTGATTTTCTTGACTTGGACAGGGGGAGACAATGTCTTGTGGGCACACAAGACTTGATTTTCTGGACTTGGACAGGGGGAGACAATGTCTTGTTGGCACACAAGACTTGATTTTCTGGACTTGGACAGGGGGAGACAATGTCTTGTTGGCACACAAGACTTGATTTTCTGGACTTGGACAGGGGGAGACAATGTCTTGTTGGCACACAAGACTTGATTTTCTGGACTTGGACAGGGGGAGACAATGTCTTGTTGGCACACAAGACTTGAATTTCTTGACTTGGACAGGGGGAGACAATGTCTTGTGGGCACAGAAGACTTGATTTTCTTGACTTGGACAGGGGTACATAATGTAATTTTGGCACATAAGACTTGATTTTCTGGACTTGGACAGGGGAAGACAATGTCTTGTGGGCACACAAGACTTGATTTTCTTAACTTGGACAGGGGTATATAATGTATTTCTGGCCCATAAGACTTGATTTTCTGGACTTGGACAGGGGAGACAATGTCTTGTTGGCACACAAGACTTGATTTTATTGACTTGGACAGGGGTACATAATGTAATTTTGGCACATGTCTTGTTGGCACACAAGACTTGATTTTATTGCTTTGGACAGGGGTACATAATGTAATTTTGGCACACAAGACTTGATTTTCGGGACTTGGACAGGGGGAGACAATGTCTTGTTGGCACACAAGACTTGATTTTCTGGACTTGGACAGGGGGAGACAATGTCTTGTTGGCACACAAGACTTGATTTTCAGGACTTGGACAGGGGGAGACAATGTCTTGTTGGCACACAAGACTTGATTTTCTGGACTTGGACAGGGGGAGACAATGTCTTGTTGGCACACAAGACTTGATTTTCTGGACTTGGACAGGGGGAGACAATGTCTTGTTGGCACACAAGACTTGATTTTCTGGACTTGGACAGGGGGAGACAATGTCTTGTTGGCACACAAGACTTGATTTTCAGGACTTGGACAGGGGGAGACAATGTCTTGTTGGCACACAAGACTTGATTTTCAGGACTTGGACAGGGGGAGACAATGTCTTGTTGGCACACAAGACTTGATTTTCTGGACTTGGACAGGGGGAGACAATGTCTTGTTGGCACACAAGACTTGATTTTCTGGACTTGGACAGGGGGAGACAATGTCTTGTTGGCACACAAGACTTGATTTTCTGGACTTGGACAGGGGGAGACAATGTCTTGTTGGCACACAAGACTTGATTTTCAGGACTTGGACAGGGGGAGACAATGTCTTGTTGGCACACAAGACTTGATTTTCTGGACTTGGACAGGGGGAGACAATGTCTTGTTGGCACACAAGACTTGATTTTCTGGACTTGGACAGGGGGAGACAATGTCTTGTTGGCACACAAGACTTGATTTTCTGGACTTGGACAGGGGGAGACAATGTCTTGTTGGCACACAAGACTTGATTTTCTGGACTTGGACAGGGGGAGACAATGTCTTGTTGGCACACAAGACTTGATTTTCTGGACTTGGACAGGGGGAGACAATGTCTTGTTGGCACACAAGACTTGATTTTCTGGACTTGGACAGGGGGAGACAATGTCTTGTTGGCACACAAGACTTGATTTTCTGGACTTGGACAGGGGGAGACAATGTCTTGTTGGCACACAAGACTTGATTTTCTGGACTTGGACAGGGGGAGACAATGTCTTGTTGGCACACAAGACTTGATTTTCTGGACTTGGACAGGGGGAGACAATGTCTTGTGGGCACAGAAGACTTGATTTTCTTGACTTGGACAGGGGTACATAATGTAATTTTGGCACATAAGACTTGATTTTCTGGACTTGGAAAGGGGGAAACAATGTCTTGTTGGCACACAAGACTTGATTTTCTTGACTTGGACAGGGGGAGACAATGTCTTGTGGGCACACAAGACTTGATTTTCTGGACTTGGACAGGGGGAGACAATGTCTTGTTGGCACACAAGACTTGATTTTCTGGACTTGGACAGGGGGAGACAATGTCTTGTTGGCACACAAGACTTGATTTTCTGGACTTGGACAGGGGGAGACAATGTCTTGTTGGCACACAAGACTTGATTTTCTGGACTTGGACAGGGGGAGACAATGTCTTGTTGGCACACAAGACTTGAATTTCTTGACTTGGACAGGGGGAGACAATGTCTTGTGGGCACAGAAGACTTGATTTTCTTGACTTGGACAGGGGTACATAATGTAATTTTGGCACATAAGACTTGATTTTCTGGACTTGGACAGGGGAAGACAATGTCTTGTGGGCACACAAGACTTGATTTTCTTAACTTGGACAGGGGTATATAATGTATTTCTGGCCCATAAGACTTGATTTTCTGGACTTGGACAGGGGAGACAATGTCTTGTTGGCACACAAGACTTGATTTTATTGACTTGGACAGGGGTACATAATGTAATTTTGGCACATGTCTTGTTGGCACACAAGACTTGATTTTATTGCTTTGGACAGGGGTACATAATGTAATTTTGGCACACAAGACTTGATTTTCTGGACTTGGACAGGGGGAGACAATGTCTTGTTGGCACACAAGACTTGATTTTCTGGACTTGGACAGGGGGAGACAATGTCTTGTTGGCACACAAGACTTGATTTTCAGGACTTGGACAGGGGGAGACAATGTCTTGTTGGCACACAAGACTTGATTTTCTGGACTTGGACAGGGGGAGACAATGTCTTGTTGGCACACAAGACTTGATTTTCTGGACTTGGACAGGGGGAGACAATGTCTTGTTGGCACACAAGACTTGATTTTCTGGACTTGGACAGGGGGAGACAATGTCTTGTTGGCACACAAGACTTGATTTTCTGGACTTGGACAGGGGGAGACAATGTCTTGTTGGCACACAAGACTTGATTTTCAGGACTTGGACAGGGGGAGACAATGTCTTGTTGGCACACAAGACTTGATTTTCTGGACTTGGACAGGGGGAGACAATGTCTTGTTGGCACACAAGACTTGATTTTCTGGACTTGGACAGGGGGAGACAATGTCTTGTTGGCACACAAGACTTGATTTTCTGGACTTGGACAGGGGGAGACAATGTCTTGTTGGCACACAAGACTTGATTTTCTGGACTTGGACAGGGGGAGACAATGTCTTGTTGGCACACAAGACTTGATTTTCAGGACTTGGACAGGGGGAGACAATGTCTTGTTGGCACACAAGACTTGATTTTCTGGACTTGGACAGGGGGAGACAATGTCTTGTTGGCACACAAGACTTGATTTTCTGGACTTGGACAGGGGGAGACAATGTCTTGTTGGCACACAAGACTTGATTTTCTGGACTTGGACAGGGGGAGACAATGTCTTGTTGGCACACAAGACTTGATTTTCTGGACTTGGACAGGGGGAGACAATGTCTTGTTGGCACACAAGACTTGATTTTCTGGACTTGGACAGGGGGAGACAATGTCTTGTTGGCACACAAGACTTGATTTTCAGGACTTGGACAGGGGGAGACAATGTCTTGTTGGCACACAAGACTTGATTTTCTGGACTTGGACAGGGGGAGACAATGTCTTGTTGGCACACAAGACTTGATTTTCTGGACTTGGACAGGGGGAGACAATGTCTTGTTGGCACACAAGACTTGATTTTCTGGACTTGGACAGGGGGAGACAATGTCTTGTTGGCACACAAGACTTGATTTTCTGGACTTGGACAGGGGGAGACAATGTCTTGTTGGCACACAAGACTTGATTTTCTGGACTTGGACAGGGGGAGACAATGTCTTGTTGGCACACAAGACTTGATTTTCTGGACTTGGACAGGGGGAGACAATGTCTTGTTGGCACACAAGACTTGATTTTCAGGACTTGGACAGGGGGAGACAATGTCTTGTTGGCACACAAGACTTGATTTTCTGGACTTGGACAGGGGGAGACAATGTCTTGTTGGCACACAAGACTTGATTTTCTGGACTTGGACAGGGGGAGACAATGTCTTGTTGGCACACAAGACTTGATTTTCTGGACTTGGACAGGGGGAGACAATGTCTTGTTGGCACACAAGACTTGATTTTCTGGACTTGGACAGGGGGAGACAATGTCTAGTTGGCACACAAGACTTGATTTTCTGGACTTGGACAGGGGGAGACAATGTCTTGTGGGCACAGAAGACTTGATTTTCTGGACTTGGACAGGGGTACATAATGTAATTTTGGCACATAAGACTTGATTTTCTGGACTTGGACAGGTGGAGACAATGTCTTGTGGGCACACAAGACTTGATTTTCTTAACTTGGACATGGGTACATAATGTATTTCTGGCACACAAGACTTGATTTTCTTGACTTGGACAGGGGGAGAGAATGTCTTGTTGGCACACAAGACTTGATTTTCTGGACTTGGACAGGGGGAGACAATGTCTTGTTGGCACACAAGACTTGATTTTCTTGACTTGGACAGGGGGAGACAATGTCTTGTGGGCACAGAAGACTTGATTTTCTTGACTTGGACAGGGGTACATAATGTAATTTTGGCACATAAGACTTGATTTTCTGGACTTGGAAAGGGGGAAACAATGTCTTGTTGGCACACAAGACTTGATTTTCTTGACTTGGACAGGGGGAGACAATGTCTTGTGGGCACACAAGACTTGATTTTCTGGACTTGGACAGGGGGAGACAATGTCTTGTTGGCACACAAGACTTGATTTTCTGGACTTGGACAGGGGGAGACAATGTCTTGTTGGCACACAAGACTTGATTTTCTGGACTTGGACAGGGGGAGACAATGTCTTGTTGGCACACAAGACTTGATTTTCTGGACTTGGACAGGGGGAGACAATGTCTTGTTGGCACACAAGACTTGAATTTCTTGACTTGGACAGGGGGAGACAATGTCTTGTGGGCACAGAAGACTTGATTTTCTTGACTTGGACAGGGGTACATAATGTAATTTTGGCACATAAGACTTGATTTTCTGGACTTGGACAGGGGAAGACAATGTCTTGTGGGCACACAAGACTTGATTTTCTTAACTTGGACAGGGGTATATAATGTATTTCTGGCCCATAAGACTTGATTTTCTGGACTTGGACAGGGGAGACAATGTCTTGTTGGCACACAAGACTTGATTTTATTGACTTGGACAGGGGTACATAATGTAATTTTGGCACATGTCTTGTTGGCACACAAGACTTGATTTTATTGCTTTGGACAGGGGTACATAATGTAATTTTGGCACACAAGACTTGATTTTCGGGACTTGGACAGGGGGAGACAATGTCTTGTTGGCACACAAGACTTGATTTTCTGGACTTGGACAGGGGGAGACAATGTCTTGTTGGCACACAAGACTTGATTTTCAGGACTTGGACAGGGGGAGACAATGTCTTGTTGGCACACAAGACTTGATTTTCTGGACTTGGACAGGGGGAGACAATGTCTTGTTGGCACACAAGACTTGATTTTCTGGACTTGGACAGGGGGAGACAATGTCTTGTTGGCACACAAGACTTGATTTTCTGGACTTGGACAGGGGGAGACAATGTCTTGTTGGCACACAAGACTTGATTTTCTGGACTTGGACAGGGGGAGACAATGTCTTGTTGGCACACAAGACTTGATTTTCAGGACTTGGACAGGGGGAGACAATGTCTTGTTGGCACACAAGACTTGATTTTCTGGACTTGGACAGGGGGAGACAATGTCTTGTTGGCACACAAGACTTGATTTTCTGGACTTGGACAGGGGGAGACAATGTCTTGTTGGCACACAAGACTTGATTTTCTGGACTTGGACAGGGGGAGACAATGTCTTGTTGGCACACAAGACTTGATTTTCTGGACTTGGACAGGGGGAGACAATGTCTTGTTGGCACACAAGACTTGATTTTCAGGACTTGGACAGGGGGAGACAATGTCTTGTTGGCACACAAGACTTGATTTTCTGGACTTGGACAGGGGGAGACAATGTCTTGTTGGCACACAAGACTTGATTTTCTGGACTTGGACAGGGGGAGACAATGTCTTGTTGGCACACAAGACTTGATTTTCTGGACTTGGACAGGGGGAGACAATGTCTTGTTGGCACACAAGACTTGATTTTCTGGACTTGGACAGGGGGAGACAATGTCTTGTTGGCACACAAGACTTGATTTTCTGGACTTGGACAGGGGGAGACAATGTCTTGTTGGCACACAAGACTTGATTTTCAGGACTTGGACAGGGGGAGACAATGTCTTGTTGGCACACAAGACTTGATTTTCTGGACTTGGACAGGGGGAGACAATGTCTTGTTGGCACACAAGACTTGATTTTCTGGACTTGGACAGGGGGAGACAATGTCTTGTTGGCACACAAGACTTGATTTTCTGGACTTGGACAGGGGGAGACAATGTCTTGTGGGCACAGAAGACTTGATTTTCTTGACTTGGACAGGGGTACATAATGTAATTTTGGCACATAAGACTTGATTTTCTGGACTTGGAAAGGGGGAAACAATGTCTTGTTGGCACACAAGACTTGATTTTCTTGACTTGGACAGGGGGAGACAATGTCTTGTGGGCACACAAGACTTGATTTTCTGGACTTGGACAGGGGGAGACAATGTCTTGTTGGCACACAAGACTTGATTTTCTGGACTTGGACAGGGGGAGACAATGTCTTGTTGGCACACAAGACTTGATTTTCTGGACTTGGACAGGGGGAGACAATGTCTTGTTGGCACACAAGACTTGATTTTCTGGACTTGGACAGGGGGAGACAATGTCTTGTTGGCACACAAGACTTGAATTTCTTGACTTGGACAGGGGGAGACAATGTCTTGTGGGCACAGAAGACTTGATTTTCTTGACTTGGACAGGGGTACATAATGTAATTTTGGCACATAAGACTTGATTTTCTGGACTTGGACAGGGGAAGACAATGTCTTGTGGGCACACAAGACTTGATTTTCTTAACTTGGACAGGGGTATATAATGTATTTCTGGCCCATAAGACTTGATTTTCTGGACTTGGACAGGGGAGACAATGTCTTGTTGGCACACAAGACTTGATTTTATTGACTTGGACAGGGGTACATAATGTAATTTTGGCACATGTCTTGTTGGCACACAAGACTTGATTTTATTGCTTTGGACAGGGGTACATAATGTAATTTTGGCACACAAGACTTGATTTTCGGGACTTGGACAGGGGGAGACAATGTCTTGTTGGCACACAAGACTTGATTTTCTGGACTTGGACAGGGGGAGACAATGTCTTGTTGGCACACAAGACTTGATTTTCAGGACTTGGACAGGGGGAGACAATGTCTTGTTGGCACACAAGACTTGATTTTCTGGACTTGGACAGGGGGAGACAATGTCTTGTTGGCACACAAGACTTGATTTTCTGGACTTGGACAGGGGGAGACAATGTCTTGTTGGCACACAAGACTTGATTTTCTGGACTTGGACAGGGGGAGACAATGTCTTGTTGGCACACAAGACTTGATTTTCTGGACTTGGACAGGGGGAGACAATGTCTTGTTGGCACACAAGACTTGATTTTCAGGACTTGGACAGGGGGAGACAATGTCTTGTTGGCACACAAGACTTGATTTTCTGGACTTGGACAGGGGGAGACAATGTCTTGTTGGCACACAAGACTTGATTTTCTGGACTTGGACAGGGGGAGACAATGTCTTGTTGGCACACAAGACTTGATTTTCTGGACTTGGACAGGGGGAGACAATGTCTTGTTGGCACACAAGACTTGATTTTCTGGACTTGGACAGGGGGAGACAATGTCTTGTTGGCACACAAGACTTGATTTTCAGGACTTGGACAGGGGGAGACAATGTCTTGTTGGCACACAAGACTTGATTTTCTGGACTTGGACAGGGGGAGACAATGTCTTGTTGGCACACAAGACTTGATTTTCTGGACTTGGACAGGGGGAGACAATGTCTTGTTGGCACACAAGACTTGATTTTCTGGACTTGGACAGGGGGAGACAATGTCTTGTTGGCACACAAGACTTGATTTTCTGGACTTGGACAGGGGGAGACAATGTCTTGTTGGCACACAAGACTTGATTTTCAGGACTTGGACAGGGGGAGACAATGTCTTGTTGGCACACAAGACTTGATTTTCTGGACTTGGACAGGGGGAGACAATGTCTTGTTGGCACACAAGACTTGATTTTCTGGACTTGGACAGGGGGAGACAATGTCTTGTTGGCACACAAGACTTGATTTTCTGGACTTGGACAGGGGGAGACAATGTCTTGTTGGCACACAAGACTTGATTTTCTGGACTTGGACAGGGGGAGACAATGTCTAGTTGGCACACAAGACTTGATTTTCTGGACTTGGACAGGGGGAGACAATGTCTTGTGGGCACAGAAGACTTGATTTTCTGGACTTGGACAGGGGTACATAATGTAATTTTGGCACATAGACTTGATTTTCTGGACTTGGACAGCGGGAGATAATGTCTTGTTGGCCCACAAGACTTGATTTTCTAAACTTGGACACAGGGAAATGTTATTGTCTTTGTGGCACACAAGACCTGATTTTCTTGACTTGGACTGGGCTGAATGTATTTGTGGCACACAAGACTTGATTTGCTTTACTTGGAGAAGGGAAGATAATGTTTTTCTGCTACACAAGACTTGATTTTATCGACTTGGACAGGGATAGATAGGATTGTATTTCTGGCACACAAGACATTCTTGACTTTGACAGGCATAGATGATGTATTTCTGACACAGAAGACTTGATTTGCATGACTCTGACTGGGATACATGTTGTCTTCCTGGCACACAAGAATTGATTTTCTTGACTTGGACAGGTTTAAATAATAATATCTTTCTGCCACACAAGACTTGACTTTCTGCACCAAAATTATGAACACAGGGCTGATTATTTTTCATTTATATACTCATCCAAATTAATGTAAAACACAAAACAAAAAAACTAGATCTTGAAAGTCACAGCAACATACTCCATCATCCTCGTAATTTTCATCGAGTAGCTCTCTGCATGGGGGCCTGGCTTTGTGTGACAGGTCAATGTAATGTGCAGTAGTGTGTATCCTTTACAAACACAAACACACACACACACACACAATTGCAGATGAGTCAGTGACATCATTAACAAATTAAGGTTTGGGAGCTGTGCGTGGCCAGCTATTGCAATGAAGTGCCATGTGCGCTCTGAAACTGATTTGGCAAGTTTTGTGTCACAAAAATTTAGAATTTGGTTCCTTTTCCTCTTTTTAAAACGGCAATTTTATGTTTTTGTTTGTTAATGGGTTGAGGAAAATACCCCGTTAATAGGGAAATCTCGCTATAACCGAGCTTGTTATTAACAGCATTTCTTTCCATTGAACAACATGTAAATGAAAACGGGACCGAGACAATCACCTCATTAAAAGCAGTTCCTCGTTATATACGAGCTTGTTATAACAGAGTTTCCCTGTATTTCTCAAGTTAAATTGAAAACAAAACAAAAACTCATCTCTGAAATAAAAACAACATTGCACTGGAAATGTGCATATTAGTGTTGGACGCTGTCTGCTACAGATATTAACAATCATGTGACGTCATCTCTTTTCTACTATGTTCAGCAGATTCAGCCCTTTTCGGAAGTATGTTTGTTTTATCAACTTTGAAAACAAAATTTTCACAACATGAAACATTTCAACATTGGAAAAATTTAAATTTATGATCAACAATGTTTCTTTTTTTTAGATTAAATGTTGTCAATTGGTAGTTTTATTGCTTCGCGCAGCTTGTTTAAGGGAAATGTATTGTAATCTAGCATAATTGACAGAAAAAAATAGAGTATATGTAATTTAAACCCAACTTGAAACTTTATTCTCAAAAGCTGTAATAGATCAATAACATATTCATTGCAAACTTCACACTTGAAAAGTAATGAACATTATGTAAAACATGAACATTAATTCTTCTCAGACATTTTGTAGAACTTAGAACTTTATATTCTTCAACATTAAACAGAAATGCAAATGTAATTCCATGCAAATCCATGTCCATTCTGCAGAAGACAAATTTCTATCATTCACTGTCAATTTTTTTTTTAGACTTTATACTTTCTTTGTGCAAGCATTCATGTGAATTGAATAAATTTTTACAAAACAATGAACTTTCTACAAGCCCTTTTTTCCACAAGTATTTCATGAATTCTACTGGTAGCAAACTTGTACAATCAGTGACGTGTACATTTAGGTAAAAATCTGTAAGTCCTTGTGTAGCCATAGAGACAGTCACTGGTGCTTGTCATATTCAAAAGAACAAATTATCAGAAAGCTACCAATTATTATTAGGAAACCTTAGTTATGTAACTATAGTAAAACATAGATAACTATGCCTACGATTTTGGTATTCTTTTCAAAAAGTTCTATGGAACCGTTTTTGTGATGTAAACACGCCATTAAATTTAAGGTCATTGGGGGGAAGAAAATTTGTAACATTAAGTTTCAATTATTTGGATTTCTCAGTCCCAGAAAGAATTTTACAAAACTAACTCTTTATTACAAGGCAATGAATGACTGATTGAAAATATTGTTTATAGCATTTGATAGGATAGCACTTTATTTAACACTATAATCATCAATTTTCGTTCAGGTCTTTTCATTCTATGGCCATTTTTCCTAACACTTGTGATTTGGAAAATTTGCTATTTTAGCAATGGAAATCATACTGGACTGAAGAGATACATTCATCACTAAGCTCCCCATTGAACTGGATACTTATGAATGCGAAGGCTGTAATAAGCCCACAGAAGATGTATATAAAGAATGAATACTTCTTTGTCAGCATTTTATATAGACTATGGTACAGCCTTCACATTCCTAAGTAGCCAGTTCAATGGGGAGCTTAGTGATGAATGTAACTCTTCAGTCAAGTATAATTTCCATCGCAAAAGAAGCAGATTTTCCAAATCACAACTTTTCGGGAAAATGGCCATAGAATAAAAATGCCTAACAAAAATTGATGATCAATTTGTGTGAAATAAAACTTAAAGTGTTTTTCTATCAAATGCTATAAACAATAATTTCAATCAGTCATTTATAGCCTTGTAATAAACTTATTTTGGTAACAATCTTTCTGGGACACCATGTCTACTTTAAAAATAATTCCCTGAACTTCAGATTTTTGGAAACTCTCAAGTTTAGAATTACAAACAGACCAAACAAGGTGCATCCAGTTAATTTGAGCATCAAAAGTTGATCAGCCTCGAATTCTGACTGGTTAAAAGTTTGCTCAAGAGGTGTGCTTATGTATCAAAGTATCACATATAAACATGTACATTACATTTACATATATGAGTGATTTTATGTGAAGTGTACACTTTTTGAAAAGGTGACTTTTTGCTACCTTGGCAAATTTTAAACATTCACATTATTGTCTTGATGGCTTTGTTTGGAGGACCATTTCAACACTAAGAACTTATAATTTCATTAACAGTTCATTATTATTCCCAGAAATTTTCAGTATTTTTGTGCATTTTCAACAGAAAATGGTGTTTTATTCAACATTTTTAAGTTGACTGAGATGAACTAAATCCATCAAAATTCTCAAAATCACTTTGCTGATGAGTTTTCAAAGAGTCATTATGACTAAAAAAAAAAAAAAAGGTCATGTAACTCAGCAGCATTTTCATTTTTTTAAATTTCAGAGGCAAAGTCAAGTATAAGAAATCAAAAAGTGGATTCTCCATAATGTTCATTGCCCACAAATGGTGGAACTTTATACATTTAGTCACAAATATGAAATCAATACTTCCCCTATAACAGAGTTGTTGGACAGTTATTAGTAGGTGTTTTTTTTTTTTTTACCATACACGCTGTTTTGTCTTTGGGTAAATTGATTAAATTCATGAACTATGAAAAGATTCAAAATATCAGAATTCATTAAGAATTCATAAATCCACAACAAAATTCACTTCAAATGCAGAAATCCAACCAAATTTTCCAAATCACTTTGCTGATGAGTTTTCAAAGACAAGTCATGACAAAAACATACGTCACTCATTAACTATGAAGCATTTTATTTTAGAGGCAAAGTCAAGTACAGTCAACTCTGCATAAGTCGAATGTGTGGGGACCCAAAAAATAGCCCCAACTTAAGCAAAATTTGACTTATGAAAGGTCCAAAACAAAAGAAAACAAAGACTAGGGGCCAGGATTTGGCATTCAACTTAGGCGATTATTTGACTTATGTGACTTAGACTTATACAGAGTTAACTGTATTTCAGTTTATGCAGTTGAGATACCTGTTTACATATACCTGGAACTTTAAAAGCAGATACTCCATAATGTTCATTGGCAACAAGTGGTACAACTTGATAGATTTTGTCACAAATATGAACACAATTCTTCTACTATAACAGAGTTGTTGGACAGTTATAAGTATGTTTTTGTTTTACAAAACACACTCTTTTGTACATTGGGTAAATTGAAACTTTGAAATTCAATAACCAGGAAAAGATTCCAAATATCAAAAATCATTTAGAATTCACAAATCCACAACAAAATTCACTTCAAATGCAGAAATCCATCAAAATTCTCAAAATCACTTGCTGATGAGTTTTCAAAGACAAGTCATGACAAAAACATACATCATTAACTATGAAGCATTTTCATACTAGTATTTCAGAGGCAAAGTCAAGTATTTCAGTTTATGCGATTAAGATACCTGTTTACACCAGTGTTGTGTCCAAGGACCAGCAACCCGAGGCCAAGGACCAAGGACTTGACTCCGAGGCCAAGGCCAAGGACTTGGAAAATGTTCCGAGGCGAGGCCAAAGCCAAGGACTTGAAAATTTTCCGAGGCCAAGGCCAAGGACCAAGGACTTGCCTCCGAGGCCAAGGCCAAGGACCAAGGACCGACTTTCGGTCCTCGAGCCGGTCCTCGAGGCCAAGGACCGGCTCGAGGAGCACAACACTGGTTTACACATACCTGGAACTTTAAAAGCAGATTCTCCATAATGTTCATTGGCAACAAGTGGTACAACTTGAGAGATTTTGTCACAAATATGAACACAATTCTTCTACTATAACAGAGTTGTTGGACAGTTATAAGTATGTTTTTGTTTTGTAAACAAAACACACTCTTTTGTACATTGGGTAAATTGAAACTTTGAAATTCAATAACCAGGAAATGATTCCAAATTTCAAAAATCATTTAGAATTCACAAATCCACAACAAAATTCACTTCAAATGCAGAAATCCATCAAAATTCTCAAAATCACTTTGCTGATGAGTTTCACAGACAAGTCATGACAAAAACATACGTCATTAACTATGAAGCATTTTCATATTTCAGAGGCAAAGTCAAGCATTTCAGTTTATGCGATTAAGATACCTGTTTACACATACCTGGAACTTTAAAAGCAGATTATCCATAATGTTCATTGGCAACAAGTGGTGCAACTTGATAGATTTTGTCACAAATATGAACACAATTCTTCTACTATTTATAACAGAGTTGTTGGACAGCTATAATTATGTTTTTGTTATACAAAACACACTCTTTTGTACATTGGGTAAATTGAAACTTTGAAATTCAATAACCAGGAAAAGATTCCAAATATCAAAAATCATTTAGAATTCACAAATCCACAACAAAATTCACTTCAAATGCAGAAATCCATCAAAATTCTCAAAATCACTTTGCTGATGAGTTTCACAGACAAGTCATGACAAAAACATACGTCATTAACTATGAAGCATTTTCATATTTCAGAGGCAAAGTCAAGCATTTCAGTTTATGCGATTAAGATACCTGTTTACACATACCTGGAACTTTAAAAGCAGATTATCCATAATGTTCATTGGCAACAAGTGGTGCAACTTGATAGATTTTGTCACAAATATGAACACAATTCTTCTACTATTTATAACAGAGTTGTTGGACAGCTATAATTATGTTTTTGTTATACAAAACACACTCTTTTGTACATTGGGTAAATTGAAACTTTGAAATTCAATAACCAGGAAAAGATTCCAAATATCAAAAATCATTTAGAATTCACAAATCCACAACAAAATTCACTTCAAATGCAGAAATCCATCAAAATTCTCAAAATCACTTTGCTGATGAGTTTCACAGACAAGTCATGACAAAAACATACGTCATTAACTATGAAGCATTTTCATATTTCAGAGGCAAAGTCAAGCATTTCAGTTTATGCGATTAAGATACCTGTTTACACATACCTGGAACTTTAAAAGCAGATTATCCATAATGTTCATTGGCAACAAGTGGTGCAACTTGATAGATTTTGTCACAAATATGAACACAATTCTTCTACTATTTATAACAGAGTTGTTGGACAGCTATAATTATGTTTTTGTTATACAAAACACACTCTTTTGTACATTGGGTAAATTGAAACTTTGAAATTCAATAACCAGGAAAAGATTCCAAATATCAAAAATCATTTAGAATTCACAAATCCACAACAAAATTCACTTCAAATGCAGAAATCCATCAAAATTCTCAAAATCACTTTGCTGATGAGTTTTCAAAGACAAGTCATGACAAAAACATACATCATTAACTATGAAGCATTTTCATACTAGTATTTCAGAGGCAAAGTCAAGTATTGCTGTTTATATGATTAAAATACCTGTTTACACTTTACACATACCTGGAACTTTAATTTAAAAGCAGATTCTCCATAATGTTCATTGGCAACAAGTGGTACAACTTGATAGATTTTGTCACAAATATGAACACAATTCTTCTACTATAACAGAGTTGTTGGACAGTTATAAGTATGTTTTTGTTTTGTAAACAAAACACACTCTTTTGTACATTGGGTAAATTGAAACTTTGAAATTCAATAACCAGGAAAAGATTCCAAATATCAAAAATCATTTAGAATTCACAAATCCACAACAAAATTCACTTCAAATGCAGAAATCCATCAAAATTCTCAAAATCACTTTGCTGATGAGTTTCACAGACAAGTCATGACAAAAACATACGTCATTAACTATGAAGCATTTTCATATTTCAGAGGCAAAGTCAAGCATTTCAGTTTATGCGATTAAGATACCTGTTTACACATACCTGGAACTTTAAAAGCAGATTATCCATAATGTTCATTGGCAACAAGTGGTGCAACTTGATAGATTTTGTCACAAATATGAACACAATTCTTCTACTATTTATAACAGAGTTGTTGGACAGCTATAATTATGTTTTTGTTATACAAAACACACTCTTTTGTACATTGGGTAAATTGAAACTTTGAAATTCAATAACCAGGAAAAGATTCCAAATATCAAAAATCATTTAGAATTCACAAATCCACAACAAAATTCACTTCAAATGCAGAAATCCATCAAAATTCTCAAAATCACTTTGCTGATGAGTTTTCAAAGACAAGTCATGACAAAAACATACGTCATTAACTATGAAGCATTTTCATATTTCAGAGGCAAAGTCAAGCATTTCAGTTTATGCGATTAAGATACCTGTTTACACATACCTGGAACTTTAAAAGCAGATTATCCATAATGTTCATTGGCAACAAGTGGTGCAACTTGATAGATTTTGTCACAAATATGAACACAATTCTTCTACTATTTATAACAGAGTTGTTGGACAGCTATAATTATGTTTTTGTTATACAAAACACACTCTTTTGTACATTGGGTAAATTGAAACTTTGAAATTCAATAACCAGGAAAAGATTCCAAATATCAAAAATCATTTAGAATTCACAAATCCACAACAAAATTCACTTCAAATGCAGAAATCCATCAAAATTCTCAAAATCACTTTGCTGATGAGTTTTCAAAGACAAGTCATGACAAAAACATACATCATTAACTATGAAGCATTTTCATACTAGTATTTCAGAGGCAAAGTCAAGTATTGCTGTTTATATGATTAAAATACCTGTTTACACTTTACACATACCTGGAACTTTAATTTAAAAGCAGATTCTCCATAATGTTCATTGGCAACAAGTGGTACAACTTGATAGATTTTGTCACAAATATGAACACAATTCTTCTACTATAACAGAGTTGTTGGACAGTTATAAGTATGTTTTTGTTTTGTAAACAAAACACACTCTTTTGTACATTGGGTAAATTGAAACTTTGAAATTCAATAACCAGGAAAAGATTCCAAATATCAAAAATCATTTAGAATTCACAAATCCACAACAAAATTCACTTCAAATGCAGAAATCCATCAAAATTCTCAAAATCACTTTGCTGATGAGTTTTCAAAGACAAGTCATGACAAAAACATATGTCATGAACTATGAAGCATTTTGATATTTCAGAGGCAAAGTCAAGTATTTCAGTTTATACGATTAAGATACCTGCTTACACATACCTGGAACTTTAAAAGCAGATACTCCATAATGTTCATTGGCAACAAGTGGTTGTACTTGATTGATTTTGTCACAAATATGAACACAATTCTTCTACTATAACAGAGTTGTTGGACACAGTCTGGATCAAAATAAAATAACTGCATGTATGTTTGCTGTTCTTCCTTGATCTATGTTGTCAATGCTCTATAATAGGCCATGGGCCAAGCCACCAAATAGGCCTTGTTTTTCAATTTCGTTTCACTTTTTTCAGGAGGAAGAATAATTGGCCTAATAATTACAGTAAAATTATGAAAATGACATTTTGCTTGTTCCCCCTTCTAAATGTTGCAAATTAGCCTACAATTTGCAATAATTTAACATAAATTTTAGCAAAGTCATCTTGAAAATGGCGAAAGAGGATGATCAACATTGACCAATCAGAGACGGAGTTCACCAATGGGATACGTCTCGTGCTGTACATACCGCTACGCGATGTATGGCAAGTTGCATGCTCGCAAGTACTAACAAGTCACAACTGCTATGCAAAATATTTGAACGTTGGCGAAAATGGCTTTCTAAATTGCATTTCTTGTTAATGTGCAACTTGTGTTGGTGGAAACAAGACATTTCCAAATTTTAATAGCTTTATTATTTTTATCAAAGTACATGTATCAACATAAAATCTCGAGAAGGTGTAAACGAAATTGAAGAAAAAAGAGCCTCGGCCCACGGCCTATAATTGATCTCCTACTTTCTCAATTTTGCAAGCACAGCTGACATTTTTTTTACAATTAAATGCCAGTGTCGCCGTTTAAGTGTGCCGTTATTCTCACTGCTTGCTTGAATAGCTCTCAGACATTCTTTCCTACCAGGTGTTACCTTTGATGCAAAGTTTCCTGAGAGGTACTTTCTAAGTTCGTTCATCTCTTCATGAGTCCATGGACATCGTGGCACAGGATGAGTATTGTTCACCTTCCTCTTCTTGTGTTTCGTCTTCACATGAGCAGGCAGTTCACCCTCATGAGTCATCTTCTTGTGTTTCGTCTTCACATGAGCAGGCAGTTCACCTTCATGAGCTTCATTTACTCCCTCGATATCTACATCAATACCCTCAGGATCTTCCATGTCTGTGAGGTCTTCATCTGCCTTCCGTTTTTGAGGTAGGTCACCAGCAGAGGTTTCTCCATCTTCATCTGTAATCTTTCTTGAGTCCGCTTTCTTCAAGATCTCGCCAAAGGTCATGTCTTGTAACGTCTTACCAATATTGTTCTTCTGCAGATTCAGATCCTGCATTAAGAGTATCTTACCTACTTGCACCCTCTCAAGGTAAGGTGAGAGCTGTCTGTAGTGCTCCATGTGGACCGTTTTGGAGTGGCCCAGATGTCTGTGCACCCAGTCCATTTCATTGTCATTCAAGTTTAACACTTGAACCAAGGTTGCCATGTATTTCCTCAAGTTTACGCTAGTCATCCTCTCAGGACTTCTAAGACTGGCTTCTTCACAAGTCCTTTTCACGCTGTCATAGGCGCGCATAGTTGACTGGCCTGAGTTAAAATAGTTAAAACAGAAAAATATTTGTACACAATGTAACATCTTTAGTTACGCACATCAACTACTAGTTGTCTATTCCTACATAGGATACGAGAAATTGGGCACGTTTGGTTGACATGCATGATGCATGCATGTAACATGGTTTCACGGAACTGGTCTCAAATTTGTATTAACATTAAAAGAAATAAGTTGAGAAACACAATCGCAACAATATTGCAGATTAGGGTTGCAAAGGGGTGGAAACTTTCCAGGAATTTTGGAAACTTTCCTTGGAAAATACAAAATCATGTTTTTGAGCAGTGCAAATATATGTTTGTGTGCAACTGTGCATAGTCTTGGTTCACGATGCTGCATTCATGCCACAGTAATCAACTAATTGCTCCTTCTTCAGTTCCATTTTGACCCCCAAACCCCCAAACCTTGGGAAATAACCATCTCCTTTCCATAGGTATGTTGATGTTTAATAAGTCTATGGGAATGTCTTTCCACAGCGTGGTGTGTTCTACTGTATGTCGATCATTTATACAGTCAACTCTGCATAAGTCGAATCTGTGGGGACCAAAGAAATAGCTTCGACTTAGGCAAAATCGACTTATGAAAGATCCAAAACAAAAGAAAACAAAGAGTAGGGGCCAGGATTTGGTATTAGACTTAGGCGATTATTCGACTTATGCGACTTCGACTTATGCAGAGTTAACTGTAGGTAGTAACTTATATTTGCTTGTAGATTCAAATGTCCTTATTCTATTTCATCCCAAATTACACGTTTCCAAGTACTCAATAACATAAAATTTCCTCTAATGTTAACTAATAATTTCTTTGTTTCTCTCTTTTCTTGGTCTTCCTTTTTCTTTTCATTGTAATCATGAGTGGGAGACAAAAGTATATCTAATAATAGTACATGTAAATACAAACATTGTATCATGAAGTTTGCACATTTATACTAATTTATTTGTTTTTCTATATATTTATTTATTTATTTATTTATTTATTTATTTATTTATTTATTTATTTATTGGTGATTCTATGGGACCATTATAAAAAGCACATAATTTGGGAGGAAATATAGGGTTATCTTCATATAACAGACTTATCAGATTAATATGCTTAAATATTAAATCAATGCGAATTGAATGTTGCAGAAATTCCACATTTTTCCGGAAAATTTCCAAAAATTCCCATGGAAAATTTCTGAATAAATTCCTGTGAATTTTGCAACCATATTGCGGATCTATAGGAGATTTAAGCTGCAAATCCCCCCCCCCCCCCAATTTTTTATATATGGGTCAATTTACATCAAATTTACAATTCTTTAAACAAAATGCCACCCCACCTCATCAGATTTAGTGAAATTCGCACAATATCTACCCCAAAATGTCTCATGTAAAAATCTGAAATTTTTCCTCCTATAAACAAAAAGTTGCTATTCCATAGGCTGCCCTAGCAACTAATGGCAGGTCGGATAAATGCCTTTGGTGAAAATCTGTCATTTTGCAAGGCTGCTGTATTTGATCTAAATGAGATGTGCTAATTTCTTGGAAACTCAGAGAACTTTTTCCTGTTTACATAATGAAAGTATACTCAACAAAAAAGAAAGTGGACACTTTTTCAACTCTAATTATATCATATACTAATGTAATAGTTGGTACGTGTCATATATCATATGAAAGGAAAATTAATCTTCTGTAAGAATAAATGCACGTTATGACCTTGAAGTTCATGCATGGCTGAACACATTCAATTAACAAAGACAAGGTCACAAATCAAAAATTGCAAAATAATGGACAAACACAATATAAAGATTCTTTCAATATGGCTTTCCTAACGAAGGGATTAGCATTGGTGTTTTAAGTTTGCATGATTTTCACCATGTTCACAGTTTAGTAATCCTCCTGATTACTGAAATTAACCAAAATCTTAATACTCTTTACGACATCCAACCTTCTTTTCCCTTAAAATGATAGAGCAATTTGGCATGGAACTTGAGCATCCTAATCACATATTCCCAATTTCAGACATAAGGCGGTGATTTTAAACTCCAAGATCACGAGAAATTTGTCCCCACCCCCTTGGAACACATTAAGCGGTAGCATGTTTGTTCTCCTTTTTCTTGGGGAAATAATTGTGGCGGCGGTGTTTGTCTCGAGATTTCCCGAAAAAGCCCAATAATGCATGCTTTTGCAAAGGCTATGGTTACCAATTACCATACCAGATCTAGTGAGACTCCCAGGTATAAGCCTACATTTCTCAAAAGATCGGTGGGGGTGGTGGTTCATGTGATGATCGAGGAACGAGCAAAGGTACCCTGATTCTGTGGAAGTGGAGGGAGGGGTGACAGGTGACAGAAACTTTTACAACAACTCTAATTCTTTTGACAAGCATGTCTCTCCATTGAAAGCTTTTTCTCATTGATTGCTGTGTTTTGGTGCGATTTTTGCAATTTTTGATTTTCAACCTTGCCATGGTTCAATGAATGTGTTCAGTCAGGCATGAAGTCTATGGTCATAACTTGCAGTTATTCTTATAAAGGAGTAATTTCTCTTTCATATGATATATGACACTTGCCATCTATTGAGTTAGTATATGATATAATTTGAATTGAAAAAGTGTCCACTTTCTTTTTTTGTTGAGTGTATTTGGGTGATGTGACTTTGCGTTTGTATGCAGTGGGCCATGAAAAGGGCTCTCAAAGCTTATTTTGCAAATTTTCAAGGGGCATTGGAAGGCTAATTACCTGAAAACTAGACCCAAACTTATTCTACAGATTAAGAAACAAATTGTCTCTGAGATGTGATTCTTTCTCATAGAGGGCGCACTCAAACTTTGAAAATCTTTGATGTCAAAGTTCACCCTCAGTCCCACCTAGTAGCATCATTTAAAGGGCTCACAAGGGTAAATAATTCCCCATATAGTCCATGGGCCAGACCAATTATTGGTACCACGAGAGGTGGCAAAACAATTATACTGTCATTTTGTTTGTTGAGTATATGTATAAAACCATGATAGCATTTCTGATTGTACAGCTTATCAAAAATATACATGATTTTGGGGGTAAAAATTACTAATAATTACATAACTGTCTGAATGTGCAGACTAATCATTATGATGTAATTGGAATTCCCCCACGACATCATGCAATAACCGATGTAACAGTACTTGCGTGATGTCATAGAGAAATTCCCATTACATCATAATAATTAGTCTGCACATGCAGAGTTTGTTATGTAATTAGAAGTAATTCCCCACCCCCCCCCCCCCCCAAAAAAAAAATCATGTATATTTTTGATAAGCTGTACAATCAGAAATGCTATCATGGTTTTATACATACAGTGGACTCTCATTATAACGAGGTCCTCGTGACCAGAGTAATATGCTTGTTATAATGAAACATTGTAATATCAGGGGAATTGCCACTTGGTCTAACCACTTCATTTACAGTAAGATGTGTTATTTTGAGTGTTGTCACAGTATGATGGCCGAGATCTGAAGGGGGGCCATAATGCCCCCCCCCCCCCCCCCCCGTTGTAACAATACTAAAAATACCCCGCGAGGAAGTTGTTGTGATATTGTAAATAAAATAATAGAGCCATATCGATGCTTGAAATATAACGTAAATGGACTTATGTATTGGAAGTTACAACACAACCAACTGAGCATCAAGGGAGTTTTAAGAATACCCAAACAGTTTTTTGTCCTCAATTAACATCTGCATTGCTCTTTTCACCCACTGCAGACAAGCGAATTTTGCTACAACACATATTTCCTAAAGACCCCAGGATGAGTACACTCGGGACTATTCTTCAACAGGTTAACGACTGAAACCCCAAGAATGCGTGGCCCTTGAATCCAGCTCTTGTGTACCTCTTTACAGATAACAGTTACTAATAACAGAGAACAAAGTGAACAAACCTCGGTTTGGAAACAAGTACTTGTTTGTGGGATGCACTCCTGCTGCTTTTCTGACATCAGAGTTTGTGAGGTATTCCAGAGCTCTATGTGTGTCCTGTGGAACCAAAACTGGCACCTTCCTTCCTTTCTGCAATATAGATGGTGGTGAAAGAAGATACATTTTCCCCTGTCGTAACAACTCTCGCAAATATAAATTTTTCATTTTCTTAATTTTTCATTTGTTTATTTTCAGAACAAAAAAAATGGCCTCCTACAACAAAAAAAGAAAGAAAAGTGGCCTCCAACAACACTAAATTACATCCTATGCTTAAATCCTAAATCATATACTAATTTTCACATTGATTGTAGCTTCACCAAATCTGAAATATTGACTGCCAAATATCAGTTCCGAATTTAATCAATAATCCTCCACCCCCCCCCCCCCCCCCCCCAGATTGCCTTGGGTATGCTGCAAATCGTTGTGTTGTCTCAGGGTTTTGTTTTTGATGCCCACAAAATCATCTGCCTTGCATAAAACAGTTACCTGCGAGAGATCTTGTGACATTCCATTCATGATTTCTTGTGAATGTCTTTGATACATCTCAACTGAGCACAATGTAACATTCTGTCCTCCACAAGGACCCTGCATGCCGACCATTCCTCACATGGTGATCATAGCGCTTTGTGCATTTGTTGCATCACATAAATAGAACTCTCATTGGTTGTACACATGCACAGGCTGATGTGATTTACCTGACTGTCCTAATGAAAAAAATGGCTTTTATGTATTTAGCTTGGAGGAAAACACTTCACAGAATCTTAGTTTTGATTCCTTCTTGCTACCAAATACACAAAAGCCAAGATATTAAACAAATGGGGCCTACCAAAAACAAAATGTAGGTCTTCCAAAACTGAAATCTACCTGTAAACTGTTTGCTTATTTCAAAACATGTTTACAAAAATTACCTTTCCTCTTGTCTCAATGAGCTCCTGGGACTTCATCAGGAACTTCTCTGTTTCTGTTAATTGGCCAAGCAAAGTCTGGTCCACTTCAGTAATGCCAACCCTTTGGACATAACTCTTGATACTTAAAAAGAGAAATGAAAGAAAGAAAGAGAATGCAATGAAATCAATATGCTTCAAAGGAAATATAGTATTACACCATATTTAATACTACAGTGAAACCTTGTTATAACAAGGTCAGGGAGACCCAACTTTTTACCTTAATATAAGTGTAACCTCTATAATAAAAGAGAGCGCGAGATAAAACAGAAGATAAAACAAAGTTAAAACAGTATTAAAACACTTACAACAGAGTTAAAAGGGTTTTCAGAATACTCTTTAGCTAAAACAGACTTAAAACAGTAAAACAGGCTCAAAATACCGCCCCATATTACAGCCTAATATGAGGTTTGTCTTTTATACTCACTGGACTGCTTCTATCTCTCCTGACCGTCTCTTGTTGTATGTTAGGAGTCTTGTCAGAGCCAGAGATCCCACCTCCTGAAAGACATTCCATGTTGCTTTCTGGTAATCAAGATGTGAAAGCTTGTCTCTAACGTGTCTTGACAGCTTCTCTACATCTTCAGGACTTGGCAGTACGTGCTGAACATTCATTCTCCTCTCCTGCAAGATCTTCCTGGCAAGTCTGGTGACTTTGTCACTATAATCGTGCCTCAATGCAGCAATAAATCCCTGTGCCTCCTCTTTGGCATCTTGCCATTTGGTCTCCTTGCTCTTGTCATACTCTTTGATAGCCAAGATGCATTTGCTGTGGGCCAACCGTTCCAGATCATACTTCATTTTGATAGCAGTGGAGGGACTTTTGAGGTCCTCTTCGTCATCCATTGTTCTCATGGCCATATCTAGAGAAGCTTGGACAACAAGATCTACATGTTTAGGGCGAAGAAGCCCCCACATGTCCACAGACTTCATAGAGGCATCAAGTTCACGCACTTGTATCAGTAACTTGCTACAATCGCGCATTCGTTGTGATGCATAATATTTCCTCTTGGTTTCATTATCAATGTTCCTTCGAAGGTAGGATTCTCCTAAGGCTATGATGAGGGGGTCTTGCTGAGCAATGGAGCTTTTCTCATCACCTCGCATGATTGAGAAGACTTCAGTCCTTAAGAGGGTTGATGCCGTTGGACTTATTCTATTGCTGAGAATTTTGCTTTGGATGATTAAAGAACCCTTTCCTGTCGATGAATCCTTTGGCTTGAGCTTCCTCCCAGAGCAGGTCTTCTGGTGTTTAGGGAGGGAATTCAACTTAAGCCACTCGAGGCATTCTGGGCATGGTCCATACAGTCTGTGGTCAAATTCTTCTGTTGGGCGTCGATATAATATCAGTTCGCCTTTCTGCTGGTTTACCACTTTCAAGTTATGTTTGTGATCACCTCTGGCTCTCAAGATGTCTTGTCTGCTCTCCTTCTCTTTCTTATCACCATCCATGTTAATTATCTCTAATACATCATCTTCCTTTGAGTGTTTAGCCAGCACATGTATGGGGATATGCTGAACAAGCTTTCCGCAATAGAAGCAAGCATGGATAGCATTTTGAACTCTGTTTGATTTCTTTTTTTTCCCACTCTTCTGATCAAAAGATTTCTGTATTTTTTGTATGAAAATGTTTTCCACATTTTTGTCTCGTAGGATGCAATCTTCACTGATCTCACAGAATGTTTCACCATCACTTTCACTGTCACTTTCACTGTCACTTTCACTGGATGCATATGAATATTGTCTCTGAGAATCATTTTCCTTGTCTTTGTTGGATGTAGATATATCTGTCTGACTAAAACCATTCACTCTGTCTTCATCAGGTCTCTCACAGGAATCAATGTCCCTGTCCTCAGATTCAGAATGTCTTTCACTGTCGGCTTCATCTTCCTCTGAAAGTGAAGATGGGACATATTCTGACCCACTATCTGATTCTGACTGACTATCTGATGATCTTGCTTCTGGCCCACATCCATTTTCCTTGTCTTTGTTGGATGTAGATATATCTGTCTGACTAAAACCATTCACTCTGTCTTCATCAGGTCTCTCACAGGAATCAATGTCCCTGTCCTCAGATTCAGAATGTCTTTCACTGTCGGCTTCATCTTCCTCTGAAAGTGAAGATGGGACATATTCTGACCCACTATCTGATTCTGACTGACTATCTGATGATCTTGCTTCTGGCCCACATCCATTTTCCTTGTCTTTGTTGGATGTAGATATATCTGTCTGACTAAAACCATTCACTCTGTCTTCATCAGAAGGTGTCTCACGGGAATCAATGTCCCTGTCCTCAGAATGTCTTTCACTGTCGGCTTCATCTTCCTCTGATTCTGACTGACTATCTGATGGTCTTGCTTCTGGCCCACATCCATTTTCCTTGTCTTTGTTGGATGTAGATATATCTGTCTGACTAAAACCATTCACTCTGTCTTCATCAGAAGGTGTCTCACGGGAATCAATGTCCCTGTCCTCAGAATGTCTTTCACTGTCGGCTTCATCTTCCTCTGATTCTGACTGACTATCTGATGGTCTTGCTTCTGGCCCACATCCATTTTCCTTGTCTTTGTTGGATGTAGATATATCTGTCTGACTAAAACCACTCACTCTGTCTTCATCAGAAGGTGTCTCACGGGAATCAATGTCCCTGTCCTCAGAATGTCTTTCACTGTCGGCTTCATCTTCCTCTGATTCTGACTGACTATCTGATGGTCTTGCTTCTGGCCCACATCCATTTTCCTTGTCTTTGTTGGATGTAGATATATCTGTCTGACTAAAACCATTCACTCTGTCTTCATCAGAAGGTGTCTCACGGGAATCAATGTCCCTGTCCTCAGAATGTCTTTCACTGTCGGCTTCATCTTCCTCTGATTCTGACTGACTATCTGATGGTCTTGCTTCTGGCCCACATCCATTTTCCTTGTCTTTGTTGGATGTAGATATATCTGTCTGACTAAAACCATTCACTCTGTCTTCATCAGAAGGTGTCTCACAGGAATCAATGTCCCTGTCCTCAGAATGTCTTTCACTGTCGGCTTCATCTTCCTCTGATTCTGACTGACTATCTGATGGTCTTGCTTCTGGCCCACATCCATTTTCCTTGTCTTTGTTGGATGTAGATATATCTGTCTGACTAAAACCATTCACTCTGTCTTCATCAGAAGGTGTCTCACGGGAATCAATGTCCCTGTCCTCAGAATGTCTTTCACTGTCGGCTTCATCTTCCTCTGATTCTGACCGACTATCTGATGGTCTTGCTTCTGGCCCACATCCATTTTCCTTGTCTTTGTTGGATGTAGATATATCTGTCTGACTAAAACCATTCACTCTGTCTTCATCAGAAGGTGTCTCACAGGAATCAATGTCCCTGTCCTCAGAATGTCTTTCACTGTCGGCTTCATCTTCCTCTGATTCTGACTGGCTATCTGATGGTCTTGCTTCTGGCCCACATCCATTCTGAACTATAAAAGAAAACAAGATAGACATAATGCGTCTCATCCACATTGGCAGTAAGGGTGGGAAAGGGTATGTAGAAAGGGGAGTGGTAGGCAGACAGGGAAGGGGTAGGCAGAAAAAGGAAAGAGGGGTAGGAAGGAGAGGGCAGGGTAGGTAGAAAGGGGAAGGAGGGTACAATATGGACAGGGTAGGAAATGGGTACAAGGTGGAGAGAGGGGTGGTATAGGGAAAAGAAAGGAGAGGAGGAGGGTAGAAGAGGTGGAGAGGGTGGCAGTGGTAGGAGTAAAAGAGGGAGCAAGTAGACTTGGAACCCACAAAGTTTATTCAGCTCAAGGGGGTACGAAAGGTTTGATTGTCACATCATGTCTATGGTGGGCCAAAAGGAATTAATCGCCGTTGCTGCCAGGGTTGGCAATTTCCCGGGAAATACCGGGAAATACTGGGAAATACCTGGAAAATACTGGGAAATACCTAGAGACTTATACACAACTGTGATGAGGGATAGGTTTAATGGCCATTAATGGCTCCATTTAGGCATTTTTACCTAAGGTAAGCCTCTTGACACAATTTCAAATTAAACAGACCTCTTAAAAAGCTCTTTTTTTTTAATTTCCCCTTGCCACTTGTTTTGCACACAAAGTGAAAAATATTGTGTTCCAATACTCAGAAGAACAATTAATTACTTGAGCACCTACCATAGAGTGAAACTAGTTTATATGATGTATTTGGTATTTCTAATCAATAATATCAACATAATTAGGTTTTTAACATTAAAAAAATAATTTTTGGGGTATTTCCCTGTATTTCCCATTTTCATCAAAATCAGCAAGGTGGTATTTACCGGTAAATACCGGTATTTACCACCCGGTATTTCTCGCTCCGGTATTTACCGGCCAACCCTGGTTGCTGCCAGGTCAAATCCTGTAAAATAGACCTGGCGGCCTAAAAAATGGGGCTCAAAATGTGTTCATTTTTTTTATTAAAGCAAACCGAAATGGAAATTCTTTTTTATCACGGGCCCGGCAGCCACTGTGCAGCGCCAGATCGACGCTGCTCTATAGCTGCCAAACAGGGTAGAAGCAACTCCCATCTTTAAACATCTTTTGGTATGACGCAGCCGGGCCATCATATGCCGTTACCATGGCAACTCAGTTTCTGACACATGAGAACAATGTGTCTTGCACATCTTCGCCCCAAGACCAAAGTGTGTGCCAAATTGGTCAAAAAACTGAGGAAGAAGTTAAGATACTTACCCTGCTGTTGAACCCAATCCACATCTTCTAAGAAAAGTACTTCTGTGGTGAATAGCTTCTTTTTCCTGAGAATAGCTGGAATGAAAAAATAAAAGATATACTTAAGCTTATTGACATGCACAAGTTTACATAGTATATCGCATGAATGATAGAAACTCAAAAACGAACCAATGATATAAAGCGAAAGAAAAGGATGCGCAAAATGAAGAGCTGTGATTGGTTACCTAAAAATTCCTCTTGAAATTTCCTTTAAGAAAATATAGAACTCTTGGGGGTTTCTTTTTCTCATAATGAAAATATTTAAAGTAAAAAATATGCAAATTCTGTATACGGACAATAGTTAATTATTAATTAATTAATATTTAATATAAAATCAAATCAATTAATTTCTCAGGGTAATCTAGTAGGAAATGATAAAGGTGTTATTTACCTACAAAATGACACCAAAAACAAGAATGTAGCCCCTTGAATTAAAAAGTTATTCATGTTTAACTCGGCACATGCATATTTCCTATACGTTAAGTATGTATTGCCTCCGCCTCCCATGCCTCAACCTCTCTCACCATGCTGAATTTCATCAAGTATATTATAACTAATTAAAATGCTGTATTGATAATATTAATATCCCAACTAAAGGCTTCATTTAGCTTTGAAATGAGACCATTTTCAGTTTAATAGCTCTCTGTTTGCTTGAGATACAACTGATTAAAGAGAATGTGATGATAAATTTTGGAATAAAGTCGCAGCGTTCTGAAGACATATTAAGGTCACATGACCCTAAAAATACACAATTATTTACTGAATTTCAAATGTTATTGTGTTGGATAATGATAGCTCTGTTAATTAGCTTTAAAATGAAACAAAAATCAAGTCTGTAGCCCCGAAATTGACAAAGTTATTCAACTTTAACTTGCGAGACGTGCACGAAACGCGATTTTCCCATAGACTTTGTGTGTACCGCTTCCCCCCTCAACCACCCTCGTCATTCTTCATTTAAATACGCACCCTGCCCCCATTTGAAATGCTATCAATCACATATTTACAGGTGTTGTAGTGCATTTAATCAGCTTTAAAATAAGACCACTTTCATTACAATAGCTATCCATTTGACTGAGATATCAACATTTGAATGAAATGAAAATGGAAAAAGTGTAACAAAACCACCCTTTTCAGAGGCGAGTTCAAGACGCATGGCCAACCATGTATTGTCAAGAAAGTGAATCAGTTACTTTTTACAAAGGGCCCTCACAGGGGCCCATTGGGGCCACGCTGGGAACTGCCATGAACAACTTTTATTCTTTACCTAACAAGGTATCTACACACAACATAACTTGACTATACTCCTTCTGGATCTGGAGAAGATGATTTTTGAAATTTGAATGGTTTTGGCCCTTTGGGGCCCTCCCGCTTCGGCTCAGGTGAGCTAAAAATAGTCTTGCCACCACACAGTGGGCTATTTGGACAATATACTCTCCATTTGGCTCTTCATTCATTCTGAAAAAAGGGCTAACTTGAGAGTCTATCTATCGTGTAAATGAGGATTAGCCACATCACACATGAAAATTTATGCCTTGCAACATATATAAACAACAGATATTGATGAATAGTTGTTATGGATCATTGTGCTAAACCAGGTGATTTGCATGGATCCCTTAGTTACAAGGAGCCTTACCAATGAATAATCCAACAAAAATGTTTGTTACACATGAATAATCCAAATTAATCAATCATCACCTAGTATAATTTTCAGACTTTTAGGAGGCCTATAAAGGATGTCCACTTTCTTGTATAAATCAGTTAAAATCTTGAAAACCAGGCTAGGGCACATACTAGACCCATAGTGTTTTGAAAAGGTCAGAAAATAGTATGGTTTGGCATGTGCCCTCCCCTGGTTTTTGAAAAGAATAGTTTGTTGATTTCACCACCGCTTTATTAATGGGAAATTTGTCCAAAGTGTGAATATCTGAGCCTGATCAGTTTGTCACAGACGGACATTTGACAACTTTTCAAAATTTGAAGGCCTGTAAAAAATATCAAATGAAATGTGCTAAGCTAATAAAAAGTGATAATTCAAAATGCAAATTTAGTTTTTTGTTCCAAATTCTTAACATGATACTTTACTAGGAAGTATATTTGTCCGCAAAATAACACCATTTCGGGCCATCAACGTGCCCAATAATGTGGTGCTTTCGCGCGGGAGGGGGCCCACCCCCACCCCCAGGGGTGTCGCGCGATTACCCACCAAGCATGAACATTTTTCTGGCGAGAACGCTCTGACCTTACGAACTCCGGATCGGTTCATTATCAGAATAGTGAATATTATTTCCGTTGTTGATTTGTCATATTTCATGACACATTCCGTATTACTTTAATTACTGGAAGTCTCAATGAACATCGTTTCTCTCTTTCATCATTGACGTCACAATGGAAACTCATTGAACATCGTTTCTCTCTTTCATTGTTGACGTCATAATGGAAACTCAACAGGGTGCGTATCTAGCACACATCGCGAGCTGTCTCCCGATCCCTAGTATGACCGAGCGCGCATAATTGTGCAGAATTTGTGCGATCGTGATCCCGATCCCGATGGAAGCGAGATTTCATATGCAGAAACACATTCCCGATGCAACCGAGATATGACCAGGCTCAATCGAGATTTGCTCATATGCAAATCCCGCTAATTTCCCGTTAGAATCCCTATTGAACACGATATTTTGACCATGATATTATATCGGGATTCTCGATCCCAGATGCCAAGTTTCTTTTGGGCTGTATTGTATGTGGCTGTCTTTACAGCTTGTGTGACTATTTTAACAAAAGAGAAAACCCGTAATGGAGCCTAAGGAACGCACTCTATGCCCTCAGGTCCAAAAGAAAATAAAATATTTCTATAACAGAAAAGTCAATACAACATAAAAACACACAATTAGCAGACTACTGTAAAAAGAGATGTAAAAACATATATGGAACAAACTCAAACATGAAGACAAAAGCTTACTTGTTCCTTCACTTGTCCAGAAATCTACATTTGTTGCTTCAAAAGGAATGACATCTCTCGAGGAGATTCTGCAAAATAAAAACAATACAGTCAGTGTATATCAATCATCTATACAACAAATTTTGCCGACAATTAAATTGCAAAATTGAATTTGATTTATCATTTGATCTGTGTCAATTTACTATACCGGGTGTCCTAAAAAAAGTGGAATGGTGGATTTTCAGTACATTGCGAGCTGAAAGTGATGTAAACTTTTATACCATTGGATAGAGCATTTTTCACAGAAAAGAATGATACCTCGATCATTACATTTGGTTGAGTAATTCTAATTTTATGTCAATTTTTTGAAAGACGGTCATTTTCGAATTTCAATCGAATTTCGCACCCGACGACTCACTATTTATGTCAGGAGTCGCCTTTCATCGAGAATCCTATTGTTCGCGTTTCTTTTGTTTACACGGGTCAATGGGCTTCTGCACAACAAAACAATGAAAGGCCATTCTCAACATAATTCTTCGCTCAGTTGATCGAAAAAGTCAGTGAAATTGGAAAATGACCATATTACAAGAAATGGGTATAAAATCAAAAGTACTCAACCAAATTTAATGATCTAGGTATCAATCTTCTCTGCGGAAGTTGCTCTATCTCATGGTATAAAAATCTACATCACTTTTCGCTCGCAATGAACTAAAAATCCACCGTTCCGCTTTTTTTGGGACACCCGGTATATACCCAGGGGGCCAAAGCCAGTTTTTTGGTAAACCCGACATGGGATGCTGTAAAAGGTTGTTTGGTATCAACATGATCAGAGGACCTCTCTGAACAACTTCTGGGTGGACAACCTTAAAAATATGCTGCACATCAAAATGGCCACCACGGAAAAGTAATATTTAGGAATTAAGACAATCACTTTATTAGAAAGCATCAATTTACCACATGTGGTATCATATTTAACCCTAACCAGGCCGGGTTATTTTGGCCATCCTATAGCCAGGGGGGGTGGATTCCACCCCCCCCTGAGATCTCGGCCGTCGAACGCGCGGCCGCCGCGAAATTTAGCACGCAGGTAGCTTGCAACGTAATCTACAAGATTGCATTGTAATTTTTTTGAAAAAAAAATAATTTCTACTTAATTATGCAAATTTATTCAAAAATCCTCTTTTTGTCTATAAATCACTAAATATGGCTCAGAATATGCTAATTATGTGCATGAATATTCTTTATGACTTAATTAACAGGTTTTCAACATTAAAAATTGAAATGGCAAAAAAATTCTTTATGTATTTCTTTGTTTTTGGAATTTCTTATGTATTTCTTTGTTTTTTTACTTTTGTTTTTTATTGTTTTTTTCGATGGAATCAATTATTTACCATTATTGAACAATATATAGCCCAAAATTAAATGATTGCAGTGATTAGAATGGCAAAATAATGAAGGATTTGTCTATTCTAGGTGAAAATCAATTTCCATAGGATTTGTACACAAATCACAAAAAATTGCGATTTTCGGGCCGACGCTCACTTACAAAAGGTCACGTGACTTTAGAACGGTGTACCCGGTCGTCGCGAATTTGGTCTCAAAAGTTGCGCAAGACTTCAATGATAAAAGTCATGAAGTCGCGCAGCAATACCTGCGCGCGTTGCGGATTTATCGCGAAAAAAGTCGAGGGGGGGGTGGATTCCACCCCCCCCCCGGCCTGGTTAGGGTTAAAGAATATTGGCTTTGCTTGAGGAGGATACAAGAAAATATTGTCACATCGAGTCCAATATACGAAAAGGGGAAATCCAATATTGTAATTATTATTTAGATCACCCCCTGTGAAAAATTAATATGAACAAATTTTAACAAATCCATACAAAATGGCACTGAAATTAAGTTGTTAAAGTTTTGGTCAAATACCAAACCTCACTCACACACAGCTCTCAGCCTCTAAAGTTGAAAGCATTGTGAGGTAACAATGAATATGCGTTGTAACAATGCAAGCGTGCTCATGTCAGCTCGTGTGCGCAAAGAGTGGGCGTGGTTTTTTACTTACCGCGCGATCACAATTGTAAAAAAGATTAATGATGCAACAATGCACAACGCTTCTTAACAATCAAATGTGCTTACTACGTGTGCGCTTTTAGTGCGTACACAAGCTTATTAACATATCTCACCATCAAATATTTTTTGATATCCCTCTTCCTGGAAAAAAATACCCATAGACGTACACGTAAAAACAGGTGTCCAATATTTTTTCGATATCCAGCTCCTTTGTCAGTCCGCGACGGACCCGAAAAAATATTGTAGCCTCTAAAACCCTTGATCTAAATAATAATAAAGAATATTAACTTATCTACAAGATGATACAAGATGATTTGTTAGGTTTCACAATTATTTACAGCTTAAATTTGAGACAAAAACATGATTTAGAGTGCGTGTGTAGAGGTGTGTGGAGGTCGTGGTGGAAGGATGTGTTTTAGCCAAGCTCTGCTCTTTTTTCATCCTTAATTTTTATCTTAATTTGTGGCTTTTTACTTGCACAGCACATTACCGAGTGTTTTTAGAATGTATTACATTTAGATGCACTTATTTGTGAATTTTGATGGCATATATTTTTGAGGATTTTAGCGGATCTTTTTATCATTGATGGACACGCATCGTGGGATATATTATAGCAGCTTTATACATTTGTTAAGGCATTTTGCACCACTTTCAACGTAGCAGTGCCATGACAGTTTACGTGCATCCTTAGACTGTTTCAGTCTTCATTGTGGAATATCTAGGAACTGTACACTTCTTGCCACCTTTTAATCCTTATTTGGCCTTTTGATTGTTTTAGTCGACATAACTTTTGGAGGCGTCTCGAGTCTTATTGCCACTTCATTAAACAGCACTGAAATCCAAGATAGCAGACCGGTAAAAACAGAGGAAGATGGCCCACTACTTCATTGTGCCATGGCTTAGGGGTGTTTACATTTTGTGCTCTAAATGCTACACCTGCTACACCTGGTACTTTGTACATGGGCGGTACTGCACACCAACCCTAACCCTAACCCTAACCCTAAACCTAACTCTAACCCTAATCCTAACCCTAATCCTAACCCTAAAGTAACCCTAACCCTAATCCTGCAGGTGTAGCAGGTGTAGCAGGTATAGCATAACATGTAAACACCCATGGCTTAGCATTGCTGCTCTCAGTCTCTTAGCAGCCTGAGAGATAATGAGGCAAAATGCTGAGGTTTATTCAGCACATAAACCTTCTCTGTGCACTTCGCATACTTAATGAGCTGAGACATTTCTTTTTTAAATTGCTATAATTCATGATCACCATGGTGTATGATTAAAGTATTAGTATGGCATGATAGAAGATACTTCAAACTTTATTACTTTATTTAATTCTACCCATGTTTAAATCATAAAACTTAGGTTCAAAAGATGATTCAAAAACATTTTGTTTATTTTTTGTTTATCAAGCTCAAATGGTAACTAAATCTGGTTGCGTCTACCTCATTTTTACAAAAAACATACCCCTTTTCAAACGGCTATAGCTCTTCAGAATGCGCTATAACCCCCAAATTTTTTTCAATATTCGGATAGAGTACAAGTTGTAGATATAATTTCATAACCGACTTAGGCCTACAGGTCTCTATCTCGTCACAATATTTTCATGTAAAGTAAAAAATTACGATTTTTTTCTATGTTGGAATTTTTTTTTAATTCATCTGCTCGTATCTCGGTATTTCTTGACCGATTTTCTCCCAAATCGAAATATGTTATAGCTGAAACAATACTCTTTCTGCGTTATTGCTTTTATTTTTCATTTTAATGACGTGATCATAGTCAAAAATTCGATTAAAGGGGATAAGTCCAAATTTCGCGAGTTTACGTGTTATGTCTATGGGAGTTTTATTTTCCTGGAATCATGAGCTTACATGGCCTTGTTCTTTGTGCCGTATCTTGCTTATTGCTCAGGCGAATTCTCTGAAATGTTGATACATTGTAGCTGAGACTTTGTTCTTTTTAGACATTGTCTTAGATTTTTAAATTGATGTCGAAAACATGGTCTACTTTTCAATTCAATGTGACACTGCAACAAAAATTGAAGTTACGTGTTGTAGGTATGGGCAAATTGTACGAAATTGGTTAATTATTTTTTCTGTATGAAATTTGTAAGCTCGAAATCTGAAAATCGCCAATGACTATAACCTTATTTGCTATGTCCTGGAATCGACACATAACTTTTTTGTATGTGATTACTCAACCGTGACGTGATTTAGACGCCATTTTATAAAATCACTCTTTCAATCATATCATCATAACCGTATATCATAACTAAATCATATTCACTACACATAAACTTCATAAAATGAGCAAAATTTCGGCTTAAGTAATGTACGCGCTTACGCGTCATTACGCGCACGTAAGCGCGCGTCAAAAATTTAAAATGCTCAAAATCACTTTTTGTACAAACGAGAGTACGTTTTAGGTCATTCTAAGCATTTCAAAATTTTCCGCGCGTACGCGCCCGCGCGCGCGTAATGCGCGTACGCAGCATGTACGGACTTTAAAAGTGTAATTTTTTGCATGGATCTGAATCCTGGTACTTTTCTAAGTACATTCACAAATTTTCAGTTCTAATGGACTTGATATGACGTCGTGCGTGCGCGTTAAACATAAAATTACGCGCGCGCAAAAATTCGCTAAAGTACAAAAAAGGTTAAAAAAAACATCTTTTTTAAAACGGCCCTAGCTCTTCAGAATGCGCGGTTACCCCCATTTTTTTTTCAATATTCTGATAGAGTAGGAGTTGTACATATAATTTCATAACCGATTTAGGCCTACAGTCATCTGTGATGTCACGATATTATCACCTAAAGTCAAAAATTAAGTTTTTTTTCTATGTCAGGAATTTTTCAAAATTCATCTGCGCGTATCTCGGTATTTGTTGACCGATTTTCTCCCAAATTGAAATATGTTATAGCTGAAACAATACTCTTTCTGTATTATTGCTTTTATTTTTCATTTTGATGACGTCATCATGGTACAAAATTCGATTAAACGGGATAAGTTCAAATTTCGCCAGTTTGCGTGTAATGTGTATTATTAATGCTATGGGCAATTAAAATAGTGTAAAAATTCATACAAAATCAACTGTTCATCCGTTTACCTTCACACCGCGAAAACTTGCTGATAAAATTACATTCTTTATGGGATGTTAGTCTCCACCCCAGACGTTTTTTCTTCATCATGTTATTCATCTCTAAGATTTGTGTATAAAGTCTATATGAAAATGTAATTTTCACATATTCATACAAGGGTTTTTGCTATTTCGATAATATAGTCAAAAATCTTTAGTTATATGTCGGAAACATTTTCGAATCTCATTCGGGATCACAAATTAAAATCGCAATGACATATCATGCGATATCGCATATCACCGAATTTGTCACCCTGACGAATTATATCTAGTTTTATTTTATTTTTTTTTACTATTGATTTTACTATTGAAAATGCAGATCTGCGTAGACTTCATGTTTACTTACTTCCTTCTAAATTTGCTACAAATACAATTTTTCTTCTATCTTTATCAGACAGACATTAAAGCCACTGTTTAACATCGTGGTTGACTGATTTAAAAAATTCTAAAACTGAGCTGCCCGACCTGTCTAATTATGTTCAGATGAATGAAAAAACATCCAAGAATGCAAAAATAATGAAAGTTTAACATTCAATATGAAGATATCTATAAAAGTTGTATTTTTGTTCGTCGGCGAACAAAAATACAGTACAATAGTCAATGGAGGTGGTATTTTAGATTTTCACTTTTTTTGAAGCACTAAATGATAACTTTGAAGTATAATTTTTTCACAGGTCCATTTTTACACCCTATCGGATATTCTGATAACATGTAGGGCCATGCAGCTCAGATTTTTTTAACTTGGAAAATGTTAAATTATGCCTTTAAATAATATAAAATACACTCACTCTGCATGATCAGCTCTGCAATAAACAATTTTGCCAGGAACTATCACTTGTACAGGCCATCTGACAGCAACTCCACGCAGTTTTGCCCAGCCAAACTCTATATACATAATGTAAGAGATTAAAACAGTTATACTGCTACACATGCATATATGTACATGTTGATGACCATCAGTTAATTTAATGAAAAAACAATCTTTTTATAATTTGAGTAAGGCCACAATCGTTGTTATAAAACTTCTTAGCAGATGAATAGATGACACTACCTAAAATATCAACATTATTGGTATTGTAAAGTTTCTTCAAAGTGTTTCAAACGATTTTAATGAAATAAAACGATGCATTCTTAATGATACACATTTACACAACTAGGTGAACTAGCCCTCGTCACTAGCTGCAAAGTAATGTACATGGTGCGGTGCAGGGCCGAGGTGGAAAGCTTGCAATGGAAGTCAAAATCATGAAAGTCCACATTTTTCATACTTTTCTATGTCCGTTTACAGTATAATATGTCTTATTCTTAAATTATAAAGTCTAGCAGTTCATAGGCTTTAGTTCCTGTGGAGTTCAATGACATTAAAATTTAAAGTGTTTTTTATGCCACTAAATATGACTGTGTAAGGTACAGAGTGAAAAGCCCTGACCATAAGTTTGTACAGGGCCAAAATCTAGGCTAAATATTGTTACTGTTTAAGAATGGTGGTTGTCAACTTGAAGAAATTCTTAATTTTGGGAATTTTGGCACTTCTAGCACAGAATCGCCCACTGTAGCATTTGTGTCTAAGAGCTTTGCTCCTTCCGTAATTCTTTTTGAGTTGAGTATCAATGTACTAGGAGGGCTTTTAAACATAAAATACTAAACGTGATTCCCCTGCTGGAAAGTTTGTATTAACATGTACTTATTTGGCAGTGTCCAGTGCCAGCTTAGCCTTTTTCGTAAAATTTTAAACAGGCAATTCTTATGGGAGAGTATTGATCACATTGTCTGAGTTACTAGCAATTCTAAAATAATCTATTAGCAAACACCATAGCTTGGCCAATTTATCCCTAAATATAAAGGCCTCCGCACACTACCTGTACATGACCAGTCTGTGATCCCATTTTGAAAAAAATGACATTTGAATATTTTTCATAAGTATCAACAGGAAAATTTACCTTATTTGGGGTTCAGAATGAATAAAAGAATAGTAAAATGGAACTTTTAGTTAACTGCATGCTTTTAGGTTCGAGAAAAGGCCAAATTGGCTTCAAATCGTACGTAGCCGATCGTGGGGCTGTTATGACATCACTATGACTAGGAACTAATTTCGCTTTCTTACATAATGAAGAGGTTTGCAATCGCTATGAATTTTAACGTTGGTAATTATAAGACAATTTATTTTGGTGAATATGATTTCCCTTGTTTGAATATGAATATCACTTTCTATTACCATTTCCTTCAAAATCGGATCGCAGACCGGTCGTGTAGTGTGCGGAGACCTCAATTCATACAAAACAACAAAATATTTTTTTAAAGATGGGTCTTAAATACCCAATACTGATGGTACATGTGGTGTCCGAATTATAAAAAAGGATCTAATGGTGGTACAGTATTCTGCTACATATTTTTATTTCAACTATTAGGAGGACCAAATGAGTTATGGATTCAAAGAATTTCTCCATTTATGACACTAAATACATGCCTTATAATAGAGCAGGTCCAAGCTATTTGACTTGTGACGTACGGGACATTAAGAGACTTTAAAGTTGTTTAACATGAAAAATAAAGACACACCAAAGAAATTTTGGAATGCTAGTTGGGACATCTTTATTCAGTAAAAACATTAATTTTTTACACTCCCATTAACAATGTAATATTTTAATTGATATGCTCTGTGATGTACGGGACCAGAAAAAAAATCAAAATTTTCCCCCAAAAAAAGTTTGTCATTGAAACTCTGTGAATTGGAATACACTGGAAATCTCTCCTCATTACGCTTTTATCTGGTATCTAATAAAGTATCAATTGCCATAAAATAAAAATGATAGAATTCCTTGTTGTTATTATGTAATAGCTGGAAATGTAAACTTCCATACTGTGACGTACAGTCGTACAGGACACTTTGTCCCTCTACAAAATGAATCCATGAGGAAACAGTATTTTGATCTTTTAAACCTGCTTTAATAACCCAAGTAAAGTTACAATTTTATGGTTGAATTTATCACTTACATGTATATAAATTATTTAAATCTATCATGGAGATGTGTGGCATTTTATGACAGCGGGTCAACCACTAAATGGAGATTTTTTAATATTCTGTGTACAAAACAAATGGCAAAGTATGGTCGATAATTTTGTTTGTAAATCAGTAATTCTTCCCCATTAAGACTTCACTTATCGTTTATTCACAATGAATGTTGATCCAGGTGAATATGTAAATCAGCCAAAGTCACTAAAATAATGAAATACATAGAATATTAAAACAATAAAATACATAAGAAATTAATAAAACAATGAAATAAATGAAAAAAATATATATATATTTGAATGATTTACATGTCTGTTATTGTTCACAAGGGCAGGGAGAAACTTATTATAAACTTCTCATATGTACTCTTTCAGAGGTAGGTTTAGCAAGTCATGGTCAAAATAAATATTTATGAATATAATTTGCATAAATTACCATTGGTAAATCACATGTGAGCACTTTTCACAAAAGTAACACTGGGTCTCTTTCTTTGCACAATTTCTAAGGTGTGTGCCAAATATCAAGGCTATTTCAGGTACCCATGTCCAAGTCAGGAATATTAAGGCTTGTGCAACGGAAATGCAGCATTATCTACACTTGTCCATTTCAGGAAAATTAAATCTTGTGTGTCAGAAATGCATCATCTTCTGTTATCTTGACTGTGCAAATCCAGCAAATTAAGATTTATGTGTGACAAGACAGTATCATCAGTCTGCGCAGGAATTTTTTATCTAAACCTGTCCGAGCCCAGAAAATTGTGGTTGTGTGTGAGAAAAAGTGTCTTCATCTACCTATGTCCAAGTCAAGAAAACTTATTCTTATGTGGCAGAAAAAAAAAATCAAATCCAAGCCTGTCCAAGTAAAATAATGCTTGTGTGGCAAAAAAATATATAATTTGCTCGTTTCCGAGTCAAGAAAATAAAGTCTTGTGTGCCAGAAATGCAAGTTTTTCTACCCATGTGGCAAAGTGCATTATTATCCAGAAAGGCTTTCGCAGATGAAAAGACTCTGGCATATGTCCTAGATAAAGCCATCATTATGGACCCTTGTCCAAGTCAAGAAATCTAAGGATTGTGTGGCAGAAAGACATTATCTAAGCCAGAGTCTCTAACTCACAAAATTTAAATCTTGTGTGGCAGAAATTTGTTATGGTTGAATCATGTCCAAGACCAGAAAATTAAGGCTTGTGTGCAAGAAAATGAAATTTGTATGTCAGAAATTTATGCATGATTACTTAAAACTGTCCTAGTACACAAAATTATGGCTTGTGTGGGAGAAAGACAGTTGGCCTATGATCATTTTGCAGATGAAAAGACTCTGGCATATGTCCTGGATAAAGCCATCATGTACCCTTGTCCAAGTCAAGAAAACTGAGGATTGTGTGGCAGAAAGACATTTTATTTACCCATGTCCAAGTCAGGAATATTAAGGCTTGTGCAACGGAAATGCAGCATTATCTACACTTGTCCAATTCAGGAAAATTAAATCTTGTGTGTCAGAAATGCATCATCTACTGTTATCTTGACTGTGCAAATCCAGCAAATTAAGATTTATGTGTGACAAGACAGTATCATCAATCTGCGCAGGAATTTATTATTTAAACCTGTCCGAGCCCAGAAAATTGTGGTTGTGTGTAAAAAAAAAAAAAAAAAAAAGTGTCTTCATCTACCTATGTCCAAGTCAAGAAAAGTTATTCTTGTGTGGCAGAAAAAAAAAATCTAAGCCTGTCCAAGTAAAATAGTGCTCGTGTAGCAAAAAATATATAATTTACCCGTTTCCAAGTCAAGAAAATGAAGCTTGTGTGTCAGAAATTGATGCATGATTACCTAAGACTGTCCAAGTACAGAAAATTATGGCTTGTGTGGGAGAAAGACTTTGGCCTATGATCATTTCGCAGATGAAAAGACTCTGGCATATGTCCTAGTCTCCTAGATAAAGCCATCATTATGTACCCTTGTCCAAGTCAAGAAAACTGAGGATTGTGTGGCAGAAAGACATTATCTAAGCCTGTCCAACTCACAAAATTTAAGTCTTGTGTGGCAAAAATTTATTATGATTTAATCCTGTCCAAGACCAGAAAATTAAGGCTTGTGTGCAAGAATATGAAATTTGTATGTCAGAAATGTATGCATGATTACTTAAAACTGTCCAAGTACAGAAAATTATGGCTTGTGTGGGAGAAAGACAGTTGGCCTATGATCATTTCGCAGATGAAAAGACTCTGGCATATGTCCTAGATAAAGCCATCATGTACCCTTGTCCAAGTCAAGAAAACTGAGGATTGTGTGGCAGAAAGACATTATCTAAGCCTGTCCAACTCACAAAATTTAAATCTTGTGTGGCAGAAATTTGTTATGGTTGAATCCTGTCCAAGACCAGAAAATTAAGGCTTGTGTGCAAGAAAATGAAATTTGTATGTCAGAAATTTATGCATGATTACTTAAAACTGTCCAAGTACACAAAATTATGGCTTGTGTGGGAGAAAGACAGTTGGCCTATGATCATTTTGCAGATGAAAAGACTCTGGCATATGTCCTGGATAAAGCCATCATGTACCCTTGTCCAAGTCAAGAAAACTGAGGATTGTGTGGCAGAAAGACATTTTATTTACCCATGTCCAAGTCAGGAATATTAAGGCTTGTGCAACGGAAATGCAGCATTATCTACACTTGTCCAATTCAGGAAAATTAAATCTTGTGTGTCAGAAATACATCATCTACTGTTATCTTGACTGTGCAAATCCAGCAAATTAAGATTTATGTGTGACAAGACAGTATCATCAATCTGCGCTGGAATTTATTATCTAAACCTGTCCGAGCCCAGAAAATTGTGGTTGTGTGTGAAAAAAAGTGTCTTCATCTACCTATGTCCAAGTCAAGAAAATTTATTCTTGTGTGGCAGAAAAAACATTAAATCTAAGCCTGTCCAAGTAAAATAGTGCTTGTGTGGCAAAAAATATATTTACCCGTCTCCAAGTCAAGAAAATAAAGTCTTGTGTGCCAGAAATGCAAGTTTTTCTACCCATGCGACAAAGTGCATTATTATCCAGAAAGGCTGTCCAAGTCAGGAAAATGAAGCTTGTGTGTCAGAAATTCATGCATGATTACCCAAGACTGTCCAAGTAAAGAAAATTATGGCTTGTGTGAGAGAAAGACAGTTGGCCTATGATCATTTTGCAGATGAAAAGACTCTGGCATATGTCCTAGTCTCCTAGATAAAGCCATCATTATGTACCCTTGTCCAAGTCAAGAAAACTGAGGATTGTGTGGCAGAAAGACATTTTATCTACCCATGTCCAAGTCAGGAATATTAAGGCTTGTGCAATGGAAATGCAGCATTATCTACACTTGTCCAATTCAGGAAAATTAAATCTTGTGTGTCAGAAATGCATCATCTACTGTTATCTTGACTGTGCAAATCCAGCAAATTAAGATTTATGTGCGACAAGACAGTATCATCAGTCTGCGCAGGAATTTATTATCTAAACCTGTCCGAGCCCAGAAAATTGTGGTTGTGTGTGAGAAAAAGTGTCTTCATCTACCTATGTCCAAGTCAAGAAAACTTATTCTTATGTGGCAGAAAAAAAAATCTAATCTAAGCCTGTCCAAGTAAAATAATGCTTGTGTGGCAAAAAAATATATAATTTGCTCGTTTCCGAGTCAAGAAAATAAAGTCTTGTGTGCCAGAAATGCAAGTTTTTCTACCCATGTGGCAAAGTGCATTATTATCCAGAAAGGCTTTCGCAGATGAAAAGACTCTGGCATATGTCCTAGATAAAGCCATCATTATGGACCCTTGTCCAAGTCAAGAAATCTAAGGATTGTGTGGCAGAAAGACATTATCTAAGCCAGAGTCTCTAACTCACAAAATTTAACTCCTAGATAAAGCCATCATGTACCCTTGTCCAAGTCAAGAAAACTGAGGATTGTGTGGCAGAAAGACATTATCTAAGCCTGTCCAACTCACAAAATTTAAATCTTGTGTGGCAGAAGTTTGTTATGGTTGAATCCTGTCCAAGACCAGAAAATTAAGGCTTGTGTGCAAGAAAATGAAATTTGTATGTCAGAAATTTATGCATGATTACTTAAAACTGTCCAAGTACACAAAATTATGGCTTGTGTGGGAGAAAGACAGTTGGCCTATGATCATTTTGCAGATGAAAAGACTCTGGCATATGTCCTGGATAAAGCCATCATGTACCCTTGTCCAAGTCAAGAAAACTGAGGATTGTGTGGCAGAAAGACATTTTATTTACCCATGTCCAAGTCAGGAATATTAAGGCTTGTGCAATGGAAATGCAGCATTATCTACACTTGTCCAATTCAGGAAAATTAAATCTTGTGTGTCAGAAATGCATCATCTACTGTTATCTTGACTGTGCAAATCCAGCAAATTAAGATTTATGTGTGACAAGACAGTATCATCAATCTGCGCAGGAATTTATTATCTAAACCTGTCCGAGCCCAGAAAATTGTGGTTGTGTGTAAAAAAAAAAAAAAAAAAAAGTGTCTTCATCTACCTATGTCCAAGTCAAGAAAATTTATTCTTGTGTGGCAGAAAAAAAAATCAAGCCTGTCCAAGTTAAATAGTGCTCGTGTAGCAAAAAAATATATAATTTACCCGTTTCCAAGTCAAGAAAATGAAGCTTGTGTGTCAGAAATTGATGCATGATTACCTAAGACTGTCCAAGTACAGAAAATTATGGCTTGTGTGGGAGAAAGACTTTGGCCTATGATCATTTCGCAGATGAAAAGACTCTGGCATATGTCCTAGTCTCCTAGATAAAGCCATCATTATGTACCCTTGTCCAAGTCAAGAAAACTGAGGATTGTGTGGCAGAAAGACATTATCTAAGCCTGTCCAACTCACAAAATTTATAAAATCTTGTGTGGCAGAAAAAAAAATCAAATCTAAGCCTGTCCAAGTAAAATAATGCTTGTGTGGCAAAAAAATATATAATTTACTCATGTCCAAGTCAAGAAAATAAAGTCTTGTGTGCCAGAAATGCAAGTTTTTCCACCCATGTGGCAAAGTGCATTATTATCCAGAAAGGCTTTCGCAGATGAAAAGACTCTGGCATATGTCCTAGATAAAGCCATCATGTACCCTTGTCCAAGTCAAGAAAACTAAGGATTGTGTGGCAGAAAGACATTATCTAAGCCAGAGTTTCAAACTCACAAAATTTAAATCTTGTGTGGCAGAAATTTGTTATGATTGAATCCTGTCCAAGACCAGAAAATTAAGGCTTGTGTCCAAGAAAATGAAATTTGTATGTCAGAAATTTATGCATGATTACTTAAAACTGTCCAAATACAGAAAATTATGGCTTGTGTGGGAGAAAGACTTTGGCATATGATCATTTTGCAGATGAAAAGACTCTGGCATATGTCCTAGATAAAGCCATCATGTACCCTTGTCCAAGTCAAGAAAACTGAGGATTGTGTGGCAGAAAGACATTATCTAAGCCTGTCCAACTCACAAAATTTAAGTCTTGTGTGGCAAAAATTTATTATGATTGAATCCTGTCCAAGACCAGAAAATTAAGGCTTGTGTGCAAGAATATGAAATTTGTATGTCAGAAATGTATGCATGATTACTTAAAACTGTCCAAGTACAGAAAATTATGGCTTGTGTGGGAGAAAGACAGTTGGCCTATGATCATTTCGCAGATGAAAAGACTCTGGCATATGTCCTAGATAAAGCCATCATGTACCCTTGTCCAAGTCAAGAAAACTGAGGATTGTGTGGCAGAAAGACATTATCTAAGCCTGTCCAACTCACAAAATTTAAATCTTGTGTGGCAGAAGTTTGTTATGGTTGAATCCTGTCCAAGACCAGAAAATTAAGGCTTGTGTGCAAGAAAATGAAATTTGTATGTCAGAAATTTATGCATGATTACTTAAAACTGTCCAAGTACACAAAATTATGGCTTGTGTGGGAGAAAGACAGTTGGCCTATGATCATTTTGCAGATGAAAAGACTCTGGCATATGTCCTGGATAAAGCCATCATGTACCCTTGTCCAAGTCAAGAAAACTGAGGATTGTGTGGCAGAAAGACATTTTATTTACCCATGTCCAAGTCAGGAATATTAAGGCTTGTGCAATGGAAATGCAGCATTATCTACCCTTGTCCAATTCAGGAAATTTAAATCTTGTGTGTCAGAAATGCATCATCTACTTTTATCTTGACTGTGCAAATCCAGCAAATTAAGATTTATGTGTGATAAGACAGTATCATCAATCTGCGCTGGAATTTATTATCTAAACCTGTCCGAGCCCAGAAAATTGTGGTTGTGTGTAAAAAACAAAAGTGTCTTCATCTACCTATGTCCAAGTCAAGAAAATTTATTCTTGTGTGGCAGAAAAAAAAATCTAAGCCTGTCCAAGTAAAATAGTGCTTGTGTGGCAAAAAAATATATAATTTACCCGTTTCCAAGTCAAGAAAATGAAGCTTGTGTGTCAGAAATTGATGCATGATTACCTAAGACTGTCCAAGTACAGAAAATTATGGCTTGTGTGGGAGAAAGACTTTGGCCTATGATCATTTCGCAGATGAAAAGACTCTGGCATATGTCCTAGTCTCCTAGATAAAGCCATCATTATGTACCCTTGTCCAAGTCAAGAAAACTGAGGATTGTGTGGCAGAAAGACATTATCTAAGCCTGTCCAACTCACAAAATTTATAAAATATTGTGTGGCAGAAAAAAAAAAATCAAATCTAAGCCTGTCCAAGTAAAATAATGCTTGTGTGGCAAAAAAATATATAATTTACTCGTGTCCAAGTCAAGAAAATAAAGTCTTGTGTGCCAGAAATGCAAGTTTTTCTACCCATGTGGCAAAGTGCATTATTATCCAGAAAGGCTTTCGCAGATGAAAAGACTCTGGCATATGTCCTAGATAAAGCCATCATGTACCCTTGTCCAAGTCAAGAAAACTGAGGATTGTGTGGCAGAAAGACATTATCTAAGCCTGTCCAACTCACAAAATTTATAAAATCTTGTGTGGCAGAAAAAAAAATCAAATCTAAGCCTGTCCAAGTAAAATAATGCTTGTGTGGCAAAAAAATATATAATTTACTCATGTCTAAGTCAAGAAAATAAAGTCTTGTGTGCCAGAAATGCAAGTTTTTCCACCCATGTGGCAAAGTGCATTATTATCCAGAAAGGCTTTCGCAGATGAAAAGACTCTGGCATATGTCCTAGATAAAGCCATCATTATGGACCCTTGTCCAAGTCAAGAAATCTAAGGATTGTGTGGCAGAAAGACATTATCTAAGCCAGAGTTTCAAACTCACAAAATTTAAATCTTGTGTGGCAGAAATTTGTTATGATTGAATCCTGTCCAAGACCAGAATATTAAGGCTTGTGTCCAAGAAAATGAAATTTGTATGTCAGAAATTTATGCATGATTACTTAAAACTGTCCAAATACAGAAAATTATGGCTTGGGTGGGAGAAAGACTTTGGCCTATGATCATTTCGCAGATGAAAAGACTCTGGCATATGTCCTAGATAAAGCCATCATGTACCCTTGTCCAAGTCAAGAAAACTAAGGATTGTGTGGCAGAAAGACATTATAAACTAAGCCAGAGTTTCAAACTCACAAAATTTAAATCTTGTGTGGCAGAAATTTGTTATGATTGAATCCTGTCCAAGACCAGAAAATTAAGGCTTGTGTGCAAGAAAATGAAATTTGTATGTCAGAAATTTATGCATGATTACTTAAAACTGTCCAAATACAGAAAATTATGGCTTGGGTGGGAGAAAGACTTTGGCCTATGATCATTTCGCAGATGAAAAGACTCTGGCATATGTCCTAGATAAAGCCATCATGTACCCTTGTCCAAGTCAAGAAAACTGAGGATTGTGTGGCAGAAAGACATTATCTAAGCCTGTCCAACTCTCAAAATTTAAGTCTTGTGTGGCAAAAATTTATTATTATTTAATCCTGTCCAAGACCAGAAAATTAAGGCTTGTGTGCAAGAATATGAAATTTGTATACATGTCAGAAATTTATGCATGATTACTTAAAACTGTCCAAGTACAGAAACTTATGGCTTGTGTGGGAGAAAGACAGTTGGCCTATGATCATTTCGCAGATGAAAAGACTCTGGCATATGTCCTAGATAAAGCCATCATGTACCCTTGTCCAAGTCAAGAAAACTGAGGATTGTGTGGCAGAAAGACATTATCTAAGCCTGTCCAACTCACAAAATTTAAATCTAGTGTGGCAGAAATTTATTATGATTGAATCCTGTCCAAGACCAGAAAATTAAGGCTTGTGTGCAAGAAAATGAAATTTGTATGTCAGAAATTTATGCATGATTACTTAAAACTGTCCAAATACAGAAAATTATGGCTTGTGTGGGAGAAAGACTTTGGCCTATGATCATTTCGCAGATGAAAAGACTCTGGCATATGTCCTAGATAAAGCCATCATATACCTTATCCAAGTCAAGAAAACTGAGGATTGTGTGGCAGAAAGACATTATCTAAGCCTGTCCAACTCACAAAATTTAAATCTTGTGTGGCAAAAATTTATTATTATTTAATCCTGTCCAAGACCAGAAAATTAAGGCTTGTGTGCAAGAATATGAAATTTGTATGTCAGAAATTTATGCATGATTACTTAAAACTGTCCAAGTACAGAAAATTATGGCTTGTGTGGGAGAAAGACAGTTGGCCTATGATAATTTTGCAGATGAAAAGACTCTGGCATATGTCCTAGATAAAGCCATCATGTACCCTTCTCCAAGTCAAGAAAACTGAGGATTGTGTGGCAGAAAGACATTATCTAAGCCTGTCCAACTCACAAAATTTAAGTCTTGTGTGGCAAAATTTATCATTATTTAATCCTGTCCAAGACCAGAAAATTAAGGTTTGTGTGCAAGAAAGAGTATATTAATACTATTATCTACCTATGTCCAAGTCACAAACACTCAGGCATTTGTCCAAGATAAAAATGTCAAACATACACCTCTGTCCAAGTCAATAATATAAAAGCTTGTGTGGCAGTAAGACATCTTTCTCTGTCCAAGTCAAGAACATTATTTAAAAGTAAAAGACGTCATTATTGACCCCTATCCTTGGCTTTATCAACAAACTGAAGAATTGCTTGCCGCAATGATGACCATGATGACCATCTTCCTACATGTCAAGAATACAAAAACTCAGGCATGTGGCCCAGATATCATTATGTTCCCCCGTCCAAGTTAAGAAAATTAAAGCCTGTGTGGCATAAAGACAGATTATATATTCCTCTTTTGAACTCAAGAAAATTTAATGCTTAGTCTTGTGTAGCAGAAAAAAAAAAATTAGTCTAAGCCTATCCAAGTTAAGAAAATTAAAGCCTGTGTGGCATAAAGACTAATTATATCTTCCTCTTTTCAACGAGTTCAAGAAAATTTAACGCTTAGTCTTGTGTAGCAGAAAGAAATTATTATTTAGTCTAAGCCTATCCAAGTCAAGAAAATTAAAGCTTGTGTGGCAGAAGGACAATTATATCTTCCTATGTCAAACCCAAGAAAAGAATTATCATAGCTTATCAAGTCAAGAAAAATAATTTTCCTCTGTAAAAGTTAAGAAAATCAAAGCTTGTGTGGCCAAAAGAACTTCCGCCCGGCCGGAGCCATGTATGTTTGTATTGTATGTATTCAGGCGAGTTTCATAATAGACTCATGATACTACATGTAGGAAATAACAGCACTGAGTACCTCGGGGTTGGCTAAAGGAAAGTTTCAAGCTTGCCTTACTGTTAGAATCTAGCCAAACTAAGAATTTACTTTAGGCCTAGCCCTAGTCTAGGCCTAGCTAGCCTAGGCCCTTGGGCTAAGACTATGCCTAGAATAGATACTAGTTCTAGACATCTAGAAGTCTAGAGTCTATAGGCCTAGAGAAATGTTATATAGTCCTAGGCTAAGGGTGTAAGGCTAAACCCTATGCATAACCCAATCTAGACTGTGACAGTAACAAAGTTAGCAAGCCCAGTCCAATGGTCTAGCTTTACAGGCTAAATACTTAATAGTAATAAGTTGGCCTAGATGTAGACATTATGTTCCCCCGTCCAAGTTAAGAAAATTAAAGCCTGTGTGGCATAAATACTTCCTCTTTTCAACTCAAGAAAATTTTACGCTTAGTCTTGTGTAGCAGAAAGAAATTATTATTTAGTCTAAGCCTATCCAAGTCGAGAAAATTAAAGCTTGTGTGGCAGAAGGACAATTATATCTTCCTATGTCAAACCAAAGAAAAGAATTATTATAGCTTATCAATTCAAGAAAAATAAAGCTTTTGTGGCCAACAGAACTTCCGCCCGGCCGGAGCCATGATGTATTCAGTCGAGTTTCATAATAGACTCTAATCCTATAGGGCATTAACAGCACTGAGTACCTCTGGGTTGGCTAAAGGAAAGTTTCAGGCTTGCCTAAGTAATAGTGAGTAATACTGTTACTGAATCTAGATAAACTAAGAATTTACTTTAGGCCTAACCCTAGTCTAGGGCCAAGGCCTAGTTAGCCTAGGCCCTAGGCCCTAGGGGTAAGAGTAAGACTTAGAGTAGTGGTACCATGATTCGACCGGTACCATGATTCGACCGCGCTGGACATTAGCTTCCAAAAAACTCATGAAATTCTGTGTAACATCACTCTGCACACATATCAACATGTCAATACACTTATACACACACAAAACATGCCAAAAAATTGCTCAAACCTACCCCTAAAATGTCACATTTTACCGATGAAAAATGCGTTGTCACTCGAGAAATTTGAAAAAGCGCGATCCTTATGCACGGCGCTAAGAAAAGAAGGTCACAAAAAACGCCGGGAAAATGCGAAAAATTACCGAAATCTGACGGGATTTTTTGTAGATAGCTTCGCTGGATTCACGATATCATGCTACGAGAGTATCGCGATCGAAAGAGATCGCATCTGCTGCCCTCTCATGTTCGAACTTGATAGCCATGATTCGACCGCTCCTCGCCATGATTCGACTGCTGCTCGTACGGAACCTCGCTGCGAAAGTGCCCGAAGCGGCCGGCGAGAGCATCTGCCGTTTTGCCGCTGGGCCGCGCGGCGCGCTCTGCGGCTCGAAACTCGCATTGACTTAACACGCGCGATCGAATCATGGTACTGCGCGGTCGAATCATGGGTCCGTTTCAAGGTCTTTTTCCGATGAATTTTAAGAGTACAAATCGAAAATATTTTTATTAAAAATGATTGTGATTTATAATATTAATAATTGGAATATGTACTTTATTTTCATATGAAAATTGTTTGTTCAAAACAACATTAAAGTGGTGAAATTCTCCTGAATGTGCTTAAGTGGTCGAATCATGGTACCACTACTCTATGCCTAGAATAAATAGTCTACTAGTAGTACTAGTTCTAGAGACTAGACATCTAGAAATCTAGAGTCTACGCCTAGAGAAATGTTACCTAGTCCTAGGCTAAGGAAGTAAGGCTAGACCCTATGCATACCCCAATCTAGACTGTACGTGACAGTAACAAAGTTAGCAAGCCCAGCCCAGGCAATGGTCTACTCTAGGATAGACTATAGAGATCTATTCTTCCTTTAGTTTTAATATTAAAATTTAACAGTTAACTTAGACCTGTTACTTAGTGTTTAATAGTTACATTTTATAGAACTGGACAGGTTGTGGTGTCATACAAGTTACAACTGGGTGTGATACCAAGCAGTCTACCCAGGAACAGGTAGAACTAACTTAGAAGTTAGATTAGAGCTAAAGTTAGAATTAACACTAGACTCTAACAGAAGTAGAGACCTCTAACTTAGTCTTAGACAGGGCTGCCAGCTCTCACTCATTGAGAGTGAGACTCACTCACTTTGCCATTTTTGGTCCCGTCTCACTCTAAAAAAATGTTTCATTTGCATGATGTATTTCTATTGATCTCACTCATTTGATCCCTACATTATTTATACTGTACATAGAGTCTACATCATTAAGACATTAGCCTACGAGAGTCTCACTCTCCATAGTAATCCATTCCAATGTTGGCAGCCCTGCTCTAGATCTAACAGAATAGATCTACTCTAGATCTAGACCTAGTTTAGACTGCTTAAATATTTTTTTTTTACAAATAAGGAAATATTCCTCATGATTAAAGATAAAATTTTGGGTTATCTCAGTATAAATTCTGAGGATAAAATGGGAAAACTTACCTTTCTTGCTGGCCATTTCCAGAAAGAGCTTCAGGCAGTTCAGCCTGCACTGCTTCAGGCTCTTGAGACTGTGAGAGGCTGAGTTGCACAGCTAGCTTGCAATATTAAACCCACGAGCACATGTTGCACTGCACTGTATAAGTCTGTAGATCTAGATGCATCATTGTGTGCATGTGAACAGCATGTGATACTACTTGGCTGTTTGTGCATACACATACATGCCCATACATGTATAGTGGTGCACACACACAATAATCTGACCATATCATGCACGTGACACATGCAATACACTCAGTCACACATCACACACTGCATGCAGTTGGGCATAGCTTCCTAGATGTCAACTGTAGATGGGGCTATTTCGTTTTCTGCTTAGACACAAAATTTGGACTGATTATTTTGGGATTTTTTTTTTTACATTTTTCTTGTGTGACTAAATCTTAGTTGATTAGAAATGACAATTCAGACATCTTAGAAACTAAATGTGATAGTTTTCTTGTGTGGCTAGACACACAAGCCTAATATGACACACAAGGATACATCATACATGAAAATAAACACACAAGGACACCATCGCAAACACGTACGGACGGACGGACGGACAACCCGAAAACATAATGCCTCCGGCCACTACGTTGGCGGAGGCATAAAAAATGGCAAGGAATACCACTTTTCCAAGGTTTAAGGGGGCAACAAATCCATCCATGATACTTAGTTTGACGTATCACCTTGGCAACCCACATAAATCCAAGAGGGCCGCCTTTGTAATTTTAAAGGAAAAATGCTATTTGCCAGTTTAAGGGCATTTATTTTATAAAAGTATGATTTGTTTACTGTAAGCAAATGAGTACATCATGATTCAAGTATTCTAGTTGCTTATTCCAATAATTAAAAATCCAAACATTATAATATCGATCTAATATAACCGAAATAATATAGTCGTGTATCATAACATGTGTAATTTGGGGAGCAGCCATCTTGGATTTGAGATGGTTGCCATGGTTAAACAGGGAAGTAAGTATCAAAAATGGATCTGTTGCCCCCGAAAACCTTGGAAAAGTGGTATTACTTGTCATTTTTACTGTCCGGGTTCCCAATATACTCGATTTGGGGGAATATGCAAATTATATAAAATACCTAATTATGCAAATAATATGCATTGCTAGAGGTTGCCATGATGGCAACTAATCTTTGATATCTTAAATACATACTTAGAACATTACTGACAAATAATAATCTGGAATTATTGCTTATATGGGGCTGTACCCAGTGAAAAAATCAATAATATTCATAAATATGCAAATTAGAGGCATCCATCTTGGATTTTGGGATGTTTCACATATGACACTTGCAAACGAGCACCAGAAATGGAATCCTTGCCCCAAAATACCCTAGAATACCGTAAAACTCCGTGTATAAGACGCACTCGTGTATAAGACGCACCCCCAACTTTCAAAAAAAAAAAAACAAAAAAAAAAGATTTTTTTTTTTTTTTTTTTTTTTTTTTTTTTAAACACTGCTGCTCATGAATATTCATGTTTTCATTAGATAGCAATGCTTATTAAATATGCAAAATACTAAATTCGTTAATAACTGTTTTTTAATGAGAATAATGTATAACCACTGGTTAGAAAATTGAATATTAAATGAGTGCTGCTACTCATGAACATTGAATAATCAATTAGTAGCAGTGTAACTGCTTACAAAACTTGTATTTTGTTTTACTAACCACTATCATTTATGTAGGAAAAGGGTAATATATGTTGATAAATGTTCCCCTCACATCAAGCTCTTGCCATGCCCTATACCAGTGTAATACGCATTGAACATGACTACAGGGTGTCCCCAAAAAAATTTCTAAAAAAAATTTTTTTTTTTTTTATTTTTTTTTTGCTGTATCTGTGTATAAGATGCACCCCCCACTTTGAAAATTTTCCGACGGAAAAAAAGTGCGTCTTATACACGGAGTTTTACGGTACTTGTTTTTATAAATTTTCTACTATTCCTAGATAGAAAATTACCCCTGACCTTATTACACAAATATGCAAATTAGCTAATTAACTTTAAAATGTGGGAACAAAGCTAAATTTTCCTCTTAAACCTTCTAGAATATGAATCAATAAAAAAAACGTCAGACTAAAGAACGTCTCCAGGTGTAATACACAAGTATAGGTCCATCTATAGGACTATTTACTTACTTCAATTACATTGATTATGCATAGATAATGAGCTCCGTAACCTTTAACCCCATGACCCCAACATCTTTAAATCAGATCATTGTCACCCCCGGATGCGAGGCTAACTGCTACAATCATATTTAAAACGAAATATAGGAGAAGCGTTAAGAATTATGCCTCAAAGCGGCAAAATAGGGCGGTAACAAGGTCATGACCTCTAAAGGTCACTTGGGGTCAAATTGAGCAAACTTCCACGAGGGAAAATAATTCACATATAATGAAGATTATATGGTAGGACTTTCATGTTTCTTTCACAAAGTGCACAATTGTTACCCGTAGACGCCTAACTATACCTTGTTGTATTCATATTACCAATAAAATCATGGGACAGGTTTCGGTTTTTCAAATTTCCCTTTCGTTACAAAGATATGTATGATCGAAGTATTCAGATAAGAAAAACTCCACTTTCTTACTGTGTACAAAGTGAGTGCAGTGAGTTAGTGACTATCACTTTGCATTTTCGCTCATTACTTGGCCATGCAATGTCCATTTGACTTGAAATTTTCACACAATACCCTGTGGACATATGAGATAACAACAATATACATTGCATCAACCATTCATCACTTTTTGCACATGTCAACAAAGTTACTAGATCCCTTTAAAGGGACTTAGTAACATTGTCCAAATCCTCAAAATCCAATTGGAATTCTAGCGGTTCCCTCATACCTTATCATATTCATATTAACAATAAAAGCATGGGACAGATTTTGTTTTTTTCAAATTTCAATTTTGTTCAAAAGATTGAAGTGTTCAGATGTTAAATTGTCTACAGGATTATCTAAGCCATGTACAAAGTAAGAGCAATGAGTAAGTGAATATCTATTTGCATTTCTGCTTATAAATATATATCAGCCAAAAAACATCCAATTAAAGTGAAATTTTCACACATTACTTTGTGGACATATACCAGATCACACCAATACACATTTTATTAATCACTCATAACTATATCCTAAAACAAAGTCCTAAAATCATCCCCCTACCCTCTCCCCTGTAAAAAAATTAATTTGATTAATAAAATCACATACTATACTGAAAACATCAGGCATTCTCGGTCGAATAAAAAGAACATTTTGCACACTTCAGGTTGTTGTTTTTTGCCCCCATGTTTTGGCTCACGGGGCAATTTCAAAGGTTTAAGGGTCAAATTCTTTTTTTGCCCTTGTGTATTTTTTGTTGCTGCCTAGATTACGAAAACCAGGGCGCCAGGGCTTTTTTGTGGAAATGTTTGTGGTGTCTGTCCTTCGCCTCTCCCACATTACCATGGAATAGCAACATTTGCAAGTCTGATGGAACGACTGCATCTTGATAGCAATAACCACTCTTGTTTACATAAAATTACCCTTAATAGTGTTTTTTATTTTTGTAATGTATTCCCAGGCCAGCTTTCTGGAATTACATCAATTATTACTTGTTGATGGTTTGCCCTCAACATGACATGGGGGTCGTTTTACATCAATTGGAAATCATTGAAGATATTCCTAGTTCACGTCAAAATAAGAAGAGAAAAGAGTAAACATTGACCAAAAAATGTGTATGAATGGCAGTATCCACAACATTTACATCATACATTATATAATGTTTTAGGTATGCCCAGGCCAGTTTATTACTGGTTGTTGGGTTGCCCTTAACATGAGAAGGGAGTCGTTTTACATCATTGAAAATCATGGAAGATATTCCTAGCTCACGTCAAAATAAGAAAAGAAAAGAAAAGAGAAACAAAGTGAAAATAAATGCATATTAATGGCAGTAACCACTACATTATTGTACATTATATTGTTTTCGGAAATCGTTGAAGTTATTCCTAGCCTAGCTGGCATCAAAGCAAGTGCGCTTTAGAAGTGAATTCAATCCTGCAAAAATATTTTTTCGAAAATCACCAACCATGCCTCCAAAAAAATAGAAGACTATCCAGAGATACAAATAGGACAGATTATGACATTAATGATCATTATGTGTCAAGACAGCCGCACATCGCCGGTTTTGATTCACGGCCATTACAAGCACTCGAACGCAGATTGGACTCTCGTAAGAGCCGACGAACGATTTACGACAGCGCAGCTGCATCTTTCAAATTATGTGAAGTGTAAACAAATCTGTGTTTCATATTAACTAGATTGCTTATTGGGAACTAGTAAAATACTTGGTAATCCGATGTGAATTGAGTAATTAAGGAGGTGATGGGTTAAGCAAGTAAATAATGTAAATTGTTTTTTTCTTCGAATAAAGGACTAAAAAATAAATGTATGCATTACACTGTGTACAAGCAACAGCAACAAATGATGACACACGCAGTACCCCGGGGTACCGTTGTACCCCGGTATCCCGCGTTGTGTAGCGCCACCTTGCGTCCAACCGTACCGCAGCTATTGCGTTGTGCATGCAGTGCAGCACGCGATTATATGCACGCTATACCCACAGTACAGCCTTAAAAATTAAATAAATAATTAAACAAAATGGCGGATTTTCGTCTGGTACCCCGGGGTACCGTTTATGTCATCAAATGTACAGTTGCTTCATTATGCCATGTGTTATGCTCTAGAGCTATAAGAACCGATAGTAAGAAATAGTATTATGATTATTATTACTATTAACAACATTTATATAATTATCATTATCACTATCACTATCACTATCACTATTAGTACTAATCACTACTACTAATCACTATCACTATGATTATGATTATGATTATGATTATTATTATTATTTTGATTAATAATATTAATATATTTTTATTTTATTATTATAATCAGTATTATCATCATCATCCTCATTATTATGAATATAAAACAGTTTGAATGCGTTTGTTTGGTATATCCAGGTACCAAGTTTCGAGGTGAAATTGCACGCTAGACTGGGATGAGATTAGGAGTGGGTAGGATTGATGACATTGTCGGTGGCGTTGGAGTGCCGACATCAAAGCTAATGACCATTTTGAGAAATTCATGGGCTTCGATGAAGAGCAGAGTTCATTCCTCGTAAATAAAGTAAAACTTTCAGTGAACATCAGTTTTACCCGAAACCTATATTCCAGTGAAAACCTGCCATGTACATTGTGACCCCACTATAGCAAAACCCTGCACTTGTCGGTAGAAATCAAAATGTAAATTTTCATACCATTGGAAAGGCCCTTCATAAGCTTTCATTTGATGCTTTGTTCTTACAAATTGGTCAATAATTGGCAAGATAATGATTGTTTCAATGTTACAATCATACATCTTTTTATACACACATTACGTGAACTTCAAATGCCCATTTCCTCAAAACATGAATTACCGACAAGTGCAGGGTTTTGCTATAGCGGATCACATATAGAGTGATCATCTTGTATCCATAAACATTATTGCAACTTTAACAGCTGACAGTTACACCGTGATCAAGATTGGCTTTAATTGATGACATTGCAAGGGTCATAAATGTTAGCGGGAGCAAAATCATCACTGCACCTTTAATAGTTTTGCTGTAATTTGGAATAGCATCAAATTGATGACATTGCCAGGGTCATGACTGTTAGTGGGAGCAAAACCATTACTGCACCTTTAACAGTTTCATCAGCATGTTTAAAAGCTTTGCTGTTATTAGGAGTGAGTTTAATTGATGACATTGTCATGGGAATAAATGTTAGCGGGATTAATCATCAATGCACCTTTAACAGTATCACTGTAATAAGGAGTAGCATCAAATGATGACGGCAAAATCATCACTGCACCTTTAACAGTTTCCCTGTTATTAGGAGTGGCTTTAATTGATGACATTGTCATGGTCGTAAAGGAGCCGCTAGGTAGTTAATGACAACTTGCAATGATGAGGTGTTTGATGGATGCCAAGGATAGGGCTAGATGAAAGGGCCACAGAATTAAAGTGGTGATCAGATAGATAGATGGATGGATGGATGGATGGATGGATGGATGGATGGATGGATGGATGGATGGATGGATGGATGGATGGATGGATGGATGGATGGATGGATGGATGGATGGATGGATGGATGGATGGATGGATGGATGGATGGATGGATGGATGGATGGATGGATGGATGGATGGATGGATGGATGGAGAAAGATAGATAGATAGATAGATAGATAGATAGATAGATAGATAGATAGATAGATAGATAGATAGATAGATAGATAGATAGATAGATAGATAGATAGATAGATAGATAGATAGATAGATAGATAGATAGATAGATAGATAGCTAGATAGATAGATAGAGGTAAGGAGGGAGGGGGATTGATGAATGGATGGTGGGAAGGAGGGAGGAACTGACGGATAGATGGAGTGAATGTGAGCTAGGAGAGATGAAGGGAAGGATAGAAGAAAGGCAGGTTGGTGGGAAAGAGGGATGAATAGATGGATGGATAGATAGATGGATGGAGGGAAGGAGTTGGGGACTGACAGATGGATTGAGTGAATGTGACATAGAAGGGGTGATGAAGGGAATGATAGAGGAATGGAAGGTTGGTGGGAAGGAGGGATGAATGGATGAATGGAGGGAGGAAAGGAGGAAAGGAGGAAAGGATGAATGGATGGTAGGAAGGAAGGAGAGGGTGATGGATGAATGAATGAATGAATTAATGAATGGATGATGGATGGATAGAATGATTGATAAACAGAAGAGTAACAACATCATGCAGCTTTGATAGATGCCAGAGAAAGGGAGAGCTGAAAAGGCTAGAGCGTCAAAGTAGTGATCAGATAGATAGATAGAAGATAGATAAATAAATATATAGAAAATGCAAATGTACATTTCCTAACTCATTCATTGCACTGACTTTGTTCACAGTTATGACTATCCAGTGGATAGTTAAAAATCTGAACACTTCAATCATGAATATCTTTCTAACGAAAGGGAAATAAGAAGAAAAAACCTGTTCCATGCTTCTATTGGTAATACAAATACAACAAGGTATGAGAAAACCACTTGACTTCTCATGAAGATTTGTGGATGTTGACAATGTTACTAGATCCCTTTAAAGGGACTTAGTAACATTGTCCAAATCCTCAAAATCAAATTGTAATTCTAGCGATTCCCTCAAACCTTTTTTTTTATTTGTATCAACAATAAAAGCATGGGACAGGTTTCTGTTTTTCAAATTTCCATTTGGTTCAAAAGATATTTACGATTGAAGTGTTCGGATATGAAATTATCTACGGGACCTTTTCAGTCTTGTACAAAGTAAGTGCAATGAGTAAGTGAATATCACTTTGCATTTTTCGCTCATTTCTTGGCCAAATAACATCCAATTAACTTGAAATTTTCACACATTACTTTCTGGACATATATCAGATCACACCAATACACATTTTATTAACCATACATCACCGTTTGCACAACAAGGTTACTAGGTCATTTTAAGATCAACATCCCAACATGTCCATCCCAGGTCCCTCTTTATCCCCAGGTAAGCCAAAGCTCAAGTTACGCTCTGCCCTTCTCATTTATCCTCTCCTGCATAATGTCTGATAAAGTCGTTTTTTTGTTTTCAATGCCTGCTTCAACTCTTAAAGGGATCTAGTAACATGGGCAAAATCCTCAAAAAATTACTTTAAAGGGACTTAGTAACATTGTCCAAATCCTCAAAATAAAATTGTAATTCTAGCGGTTCCTTTATACCTTGTTGTATTCGTATTAACAATAAAATCATGGGACAGCTTTCGGTTTTTCAAATTTCCCTTTCATTACAAAGATATGTATGATTGAAGTATTTAGATAAGAAAATCTCCGGGCGAGATTTTCATCCCTGTACAAAGTGAATGCAGTGAGTTGGTGAATATCACCCAATATCACTTTGCATTTTCGCTCATTACTTGGCCATACATTGTCCATTTGACCTGAAATTTTCACACAATACCCTGAGGACATATGAGATAACAACAGTATACATTGCATCAACCATTCATCAGTTTTTGCACATCTCAACAAAGTTACTAGATCCCTTTAAAGGGATCTAGTAACTTTGTTGACATGTGCAAAAAGTGATAAATGGTTGATGCAATGTATATTGTTGTTATCTCAAATGTCCACAGGGTATTGTGTCAAAATTTCAAGTCAAACGGACATTGCATGGCCAAGTAATGAGCGAAAATACAAAGTGATATTCACTAACTCACTGCACTCACTTTGTACACAGAAGAAAAACTCGCCCGGAGTTTTTCTTATCTGAATACTTTGATCGTACATATCTTTGTAACGAAAGGGAAATTTGAAAAACCGAAACCGGTCCCATGATTTAATTGTTAATACGAATACAACAAGGTATGAGGGAACCGATAGGATGAAAATTTTATTTTGAGGATTTGGACAATGTTACTAAGTCCCTTTAAACCCGGATACAGTGTTGTATTCGTCTAACCAATAGAAGCATGAAACAGCCTTCAGTTTCCTAAATTTCTCTTCCGTTATAAAGATATATATGATTGAAGTGTTAAGATTTAGAATTATCTACTGGATTATTATCACTGTGTACAAAGTCAGTGAAATGAGTTATATAACAACTATGGAAAGCCAATTGTAGCCTTGGAATAAAACATACAAATTCAAAAGCAAACTATTTATATACAAATACTTGAGACTTCTACCCCAAAAATATATCAATTAATTCAAGGCTCTTTGATAGTAACAAATATAACTGATTTTATAAAACGTTGCTTTTTCAAAAGAATCAAACGGCTCTCCATAATTTTAAGGTACAACTTAGGGTTAAGTTCAACTTATAATCTTTGTGAAACACCCCCTCCCCCCCCCCCCCCCCCACACCTAACTTTGAAAAAAATCTTTCTAATTTATCTTTCTTCAAAAAATATTTCTTAGATTATGCCACAAGAAAAGAAAAAAGTTAATTTCAAGCATTGATGTACATGAACATGTAAACAACAGTACAATGTCTTTGAGCAGATGATCGTAATTGCAGAAACGGGTCTTTGAAAGTTCAATTGGCAAACTGCCAGGATTTATTTATCTCCTATTGCTGTCGAAAATTCTCACTTGCCAGTATGTTCAACCTGTTATTCCTGGAAAAGGGATTAAGTTCATCTTCCCCGCAAGGGGGGGATTAGGTATAATGTGGAGGCAAATACAGTTCAAACTGCTCAGGCGACCACTTGTTTATAAAGACCACCTGATTATCAAGACCACCATAATGAAAGGCAAATACAGGTAGTCGAACCTGCTATATAGCGACCGCCTGTCTATAAAGACCTCCTGATTAAGACTACTAATACAAGGCAAATACAGTCAAACCTGCTAGCGACCACCTGTCTATAAAGACCACCTGATTAAGACTACTAATACAAGGCAAATACAGTCAAACTTGCTATATAGCGACCACCTGTCTATAAAGACCTCCTGATTAAGACTACTAATACAAGGCAAATACAGTCAAACCTGCTAGCGACCACCTGTCTATAAAGACCTCCTGATTAAGACTACTAATACAAGGCAAATACAGTCAAACCTGCTAGCGACCACCTGTCTATAATGACCACCTGATTAAGACTACTAATACAAGGCAAATACAGTCAAACCTGCTAGCGACCGCCTGTCTATAAAGACCACGTGATTAAGACTCCTAATACAAGGCAAATACAGTCAAACCTGCTAGCGACCGCCTGTCTATAAAGACCACGTGATTAAGACTCCTAATACAAGGCAAATACAGTCAAACCTGCTATAGCGACCACCTGTCTATAAAGACCACCTGATTAAGACTACTAATACAAGGCAAATACAGTCAAACCTGTTATATAGCGACCGCCTGTCTATAACGACCACCTGATTAAGACTACTAATATAAGGCAAATACAGTCAAACCTGCTAGCGACCACCTGATTAAGACTACTAATACAAGGCAAATACAGTCAAACCTGCTAGCGACCACCTGTCTATAACGACCACCTGATTAAGACTACTAATACAAGGCAAATACAGTCAAACCTGCTAGCGACCACCTGTCTATAACGACCACCTGATTAAGACTACTAATATAAGGCAAATACAGTCAAACCTGCTATATAGCGACCGCCTGTCTATAAAGACCACCTGATTAAGATGGACATTATAATGCGAGGCAAAAACAGTCAAGCCTGCTTTAGTGACAACCTGATAACTTGTATCTATAAAGCAGTTTGCATACATGTATTAAACTAACCTGTCTTTAAAGGCTACCTGCCTGAAAAGACCACCGTTTCCATACCCTGTGATAACAGTGATATAATGGGTATTAAATGAGAGGTTTGACTGTAGTACAAGAACAGAGCCCTAAAATGTGAACTCATTACTAGAATACAGGTGTGTGTGTTTTTTTAAGAGCGGAAATAGCTTCTTTTTTTTATAAAAAGCTGAATATTCTCCTGCACTGTGTCTACTACCTGTTTATATGCCTGACGAAGAGATCAAATCCACCTTCCCTCCAGGTCATAAAATCATCTTCATTTGGCCTGCCAGATATTATAAACTTTAAACCCTGGACAAGCAAAATCACAAAGGGGGGTTAGGTAAGCATATATACTGTACATGTATATATATATATGCAAGTTCAAGGTTGGAACTTAGGGCAAATACAGCCAAACCAGCGCTAGCAATCACCTTTCTACAAAGACCACAAATTCCAATCCAGTATGGTAGTACAATCATCATAATTTTGCCTGCCAGATGTTGTAAATAAACCCAGGACAAGAGATGTTGCAAAGTGAGATGAGGTAAACATATATATACACGCAAGGTCAAGGCTGAAAAGGGCAAATACAGCCAAACCAGCTAAAGCAACCACATGTATACAGAGAGACCACAAATTTATATCCAGTTTGCATATATATATCATCTAGGCGCGGGGTAATACAATCATCATCATTTTGGCCGCCACATGTTGTAAATTGCAAAACCCATGAAAAGAGAAATTGCAAACAGGGATTAGGTAAGCATATATTTGCAAGGTCAAGGCTAAAAAAGGCCAATAGTATATGTGAGCCAAAGCAGGCAAATAGTAGAATACATGTAAGAAGAAAGAGCTGTATTTATACATGTATTTACAATGTATGTTCATATTTGTGTAACATTGTGATACACAAACACACGTACATACAACAATGTAAACGAACATACAAACTCACACACAGACATGCATACACACAATCGCAAACACACATACACACACACACAAACACGCACACACCCACCTACATACACGCATACATACACACACACACACACACATACATTGTAGACACACATACACACTGAAATCACTCACAAATGCACACACACACCAGCGAGAAAAAAAACGGGGGCGGCGGGCGAATTCGCCCCCGAAATGCCCAAAAGAGCCCCCGAAAAAAAAAAAAGTAGCCCCCCCCCAAAAAAAAATAAAAAAATAAATAAAAAATAAACGATTTGGGGGATTTTTGTTGGATTTTCTGTTTGGATCATGATCAAATGCTTATAAGATGATCACTTACAGCATTAAAGCTTAATAGTAGCCCCTGAAATTCGAAAAAGAGCCCGGAAATTTGTAGCCCCCGAGATGATAAAAGTAGCCCCCGAAAGTTAGGAAAAGTAAGCCCCCGAAAAGGAGCCCCCAAAATAAAAATATTATTTTTTTCGCTGACACACACATGCATAGACACACATACACACTGACACTAACTCACAAACACATACACACTGAAATTACTCAAACACAGAGGCACTAGACAAACCCACATACACATGAATGATTTAATATCTACTGAAGATGTCTCTTTATTGTGATTCACTTCCCTTCTCATGAATATAAACCTGTTCCCTTTTGACACTCAGAAATCCCCATCTAGACATTGTACACAGCCCAACAGGTTCCCATAGGCACTGCCTTTAAGGGAAGGCGTCAAAATTATACATAGCGGGCGGCAGCGGGATCCTGCAGTACTGCGCGACGCGGTCTCCTGAAATGCGTTTTGGCCGCAAGGGAACGATGCGTCATCGCGCGCGAGAACAAAACATGCATTTAATAGCGCGCACTAGCTGAACGGGACGCCGCGGCCTCCCGCTTGGAACAAATTTTGAGTGCGCGCAATTTAAAACTGCGCGCAAAACCGTTCCAAGCGGGGATCCCGCGGTAGGACGGTAGTGATAATTTTGATGCCTCCCCTAAAGATTGTCCAAATATTTAAAACTCTCGCGGTTCTCTCATACCTTGTTGTATTCGTTTTGTTTTTTTATCATTTCCCTCACGTTAAAAAGATATTTACGATTGAAGTGTTCAGATTTTTAGCTATCCACTGGATAGACATAACCGTGTACAAAGTCAATGCAGCGAGTTAGTGAATATCAATTTGCATTTTCACTCACTACTCGGCCATTTAACGTGAAACTTTCACACATTACCTAGTGGACATATCAGATCACAAAGATACACATGCTATCATCCATTCATCGTTTTTTGCACACGTAAACAAAGTTACTAGATCTTTCTCTTTAACAGAGCCTGAGTTAAATGTCTAAACCCTCACATAATCAAACCACACAAACGCTTTCACACATACATGCCCCACCCGCTGTGCAACCACAAACAATGAGCCTGTTAAATCGTCCCGCCTGCTCCGCTGTCCTGTTTTCATTAGCGCCACTTGAACACTCATCTCACCCAATTAACGGCGATAAAAGCGTGAATGGATAGATGGATGAGGCAGATATAGCATATTGTGTTTTATGCAAAAGCTTTATGAATTATGTTTTATATTATGTATTATGAATTATGTTTTATATTATACATGTATTATGAATTATGTTTTATATACATGTATGCATTATGGATTATATTTAATAACATGTTGTTATAACATTTTGCACAAAGGTTTATGTAAACATGTAGATTATAACAAGTTGCATGTTTTGCTACGTTTTAGAAGAAAATGAACTCAATTATCTCAGCAAATTAACAGTGATAAAAGGGTGATGAATGAGACTATCATATTGAAATGGATCTGTGTTATGCATTATTCAATGCTCGAAATTAGCATAGGCCCGATGGCCCGGGGCCACCAAAAATTGCTGTCGGGCCAGTAAAAAACTCATATTTTATTTTATTTATTTTTTTTTTAAATACCCTGCAGTCATGTTTAGTCCTGTCTAGAACATGACAAGAGCTTGCTTTTAAATGTAGCATTCAGCAACTTATACCCTTTTCTCACATACAAAATATTGGTTAGTTAAAAAGTTGCAAGTTAATTGAGCAAGTAACACTGCTGCTAATGAATATTCATACATTCTTGAGCAGCAGTACTCACTTTCTAACCAGTTGTTATAAAAAAAAGTTTCATATTAAAAATCGTTGTTAGTAATTTCAGTTATTTTGCATATTTTGCTTAAAATGAGCATCATGAATATATATATGCTGCTCATGAATATTCATATATATCAACTATATATCACAATTTTAAAATATGTCTTTTGTCTAAGGTGTTCAGACAACACTGCACAGAATTTTGAGGTCAAATTGAATTTTCTCTTTAATAAAAAATTCTACCATTTTTGTTTTGTCACCTAGACCCTGACTATGAATGACTGGAAGTGAAATTGTCACTCGTGTGTACTCAATCGCTGTGATTTTTTGATGAAGACAATGAATAAAAAGACATGACACACACACATTTATCCTAATTCATGTTTATTTAATTCATCTTACAATGAAACAAAGGGGAATGAAAAATAAAAAGTATTGCCTAGTACCCTGAAACTATTCATATGGTTATTGTATTCATTTTACTTTTGTTTTTCCTTATTTTTTTCGGGCCAGTAGTTTTTGGTTTCGGGCCACCAAATTTGGAAAAATACTCATTTTACTGGCCCGACCGGGCCACCAGCAAAAAAAGTTAATTTTCGAGCATTGCATTATTGGATACTGTTCAATCTAGAATTTAATTACTTAGCATGTAAGTGTAAGTGCTGTTATTAAAACATACACAATACACGTCCGTGTAATAAGTGCCACAGGAGAGACCAGCGCAAAACTAATAGCTGGAGATAATGGGCCGCCTATTATGCATTGGAGGACCCATGAATAGCATTATGTAATGGTAATTATGTCAGCGTGTGTGCTTTTAATAGGTGGCAGGCTTAAAATAGAACAAAAACTGTTGACAATGTAATGTACACAGTATTATATTTTGCAGTCAGCATCCAGCTTTAATTGCCGTGTCAATATGGTGAAGAAAAAAAAACATTGAAAGTTGATTATGTTGATTTATGACCTACATAGGTATATTATTATACTCAGAAATATGTCCTTTTTTAAAACTCAGAACTGTTTTTCCTACATAATGAATATTCTAAATACATTTGTCCTGTTAAATAATAATAATTATAATAATAATGTATATTTATATACATAGTAAATAGTAAATTAAATCAACAAAATATATTACATCCTACAAATACAACATAAGGTACACACAAAATTATACTCAAATACTCAAATTACATTTGATCCACAAGTATACATACATATAGCACTTTGAAAAACTATTCAATATTAATTACATGAATACATAGACTTTGGAAATAAATATGCATTGTTGCCTTTGTACGGGCAATTACATAGTAGTTGAATTTTGTAATTAAATGCAGAATTCAGTAAATGTGCATAAAATAATTTCATATGTTGATTTTGGCAAACAAAGTCACAAATTTCACAAAAGTCACAAATGTTCAGTAAATGACATAAATAATTTAAAATACGATAAGTTGAATTCGGCAAACAAAAACAAAGTCACCCTTTTTGGCAAATATATACTTAAAATCATGTCCATTATTCAGGCAGTAAGGTAAACACTGGCCAAACCAGGTTGCCCCCCCCCCCCCCCTCCTCCCCCTCCCCCCTCCCCCCAACCCCAACCCCAGCCATAATTTATGTTTTAATGAATGCCCGCCCGGGGACTAGAGCAGGTAGCAAGGTTTTCTTGACCATGGAGTCCGACCCTGGTTTTCCACAAGTACATGTAGATGGTTAACCAACTCGAGTGACATGCATCCTACATATCCTTCAGCCATGTAAGTGATACCGATTTAGCAATTAAAGGGTCCATCACAAACAGGCACAGGCTTATATGTGACCGGATATAGTAAAACGCTGTACTCGTCGGTAAAAATCAAAATGTAGATTATCATACCATTAGAAAGGCCTCATCACAAGCTTTCATTTGATGCTTTGTTCTAGAAAATTGGTCAATAATTGGCAAAGATATGTTTGTTTCAATTTTACAAATATATATAAGTCTTTTACACACATTATGTGAACTTAAAATGGCCATATCTTCAAAACATGATCTACTGACAAGTGGAGGGTTTTGCTATATCCAGTCACATATGTTTTTGTACCATTGTTTGGTATTAAATAGATTTCCAACGCTTTACAAAGGGTTATAATGTAATGCTTTAACAATACAATTAATCACCAACACTTACAGAACCAACAGGGGCTCATGGTTCTGTATGAGCTAACTGTCTGCGAGCGCGCCAATTCTAAACACGCATACGTTTGGAGACAATAGGACCACGGAAGATGCGTACGTCATCAACAATAGATAGTCTTCTTCTACAGACCCACGAATACATTCTTTAGTATGGTGATGAGTTTTTGAATTATACAATTTGTGTGGAAACCTATTTTTCTGAACTTGTTTGTGGAATAGACTCAAACTAGTACCTTTCATTGATAAGAATAAAATGGTTCCCTTTAAGCATCTTCACTAGCGGTTAGTAAGCATGCGTACCCACAGAACACGCTTGAATGCCATTCTACGCATACTCTGCCCGGAATTAACTTGACATTTCAAGTATAAATGCGGAAGTTAAGATTGTAAGAGGGTTTTTTGATGTAAAACTGTGCTAATCTATGATACCGACTTTGTAGCGATTTAGCATTCTATCGTTACTAGCGGTTAGTAAGCATGCGTAACCACAGCACACGCCTGAGCGGGATAATAAGTGTACTGTTGTCCAGAATGAACTTTGTTTATATGATTTCAACATCGGTTAGGAACAATTTTATAACGGACTATTTCATCTACAAAGGACTTGCCACCCTTAAAAAAGTGAGGTATATTATCTAAACAAAATTAGGTAGCGCTCAAGGCATAGGGCTTTTTGCTTTATAGGCGTACAACTGATACCAATAATAGCGATTTAGCATTCTAAATTGCTATACCAAGCATGTTTTTATTCCACAATTAAAGGGGAAGTTCCATTTTGGTTTAGAGGGCGCTTCATAAAATATTTTTTTGTGAGGTAATGAAAAACTAAGTGTACATTTTGAAAAAGCACACAATTTTAAAGGAGTTAGCATCAATTGTAAAGATGTTTTTGGCTTTATAGAGCTCTGCGTAACTGACACCGATTTAGCAATTTAACATTCTAACGGTTCTAGCGGTTAGTAAGCATGCGTGACCACGTAACACCCTTGAGTGCAATACTAAGCCTACTTTTTGTCCACAATATTAACTTGACATTTGTATAAATGTAGGAGTTAGCATTGTAAAGATTTGTTTTGCTTTATAAATATATAGAGCTCTGCGTAACTGATACCGATTTAGCGCCATAGCAAGCTAACGTTACTAGCGGTTGGTAAGCATGCGTAACCACTGAACACGCTTCGCTGCCATTCTAAGCGTACTACAACTTTCAACTGTCCAAAAATAACTAGGCATTTGAATGAATTAAGGCTGAGTCGGTTCGGTCGATCACACCGGTTACCGACCGTTTCAATCGGGACCCGGTTCGGTATATCGGGAAACAGTGCCCCGAAAAAAAAATGAAAAAAAATAAAATGTTAAAAAAGAAATTAAGATTATCACAATAATGTAGCGGAATTCAAATAAAACGGGGCAATTGATATCATTTACTTTAAAGAGTGGTTATTTTCGAGAAATTATTGGTTCATTACTTCGTATGACAGTCAGAAATTGAACAGGAAGCGCAAAATTGCTAGTCATTTGAACGATATTGTCGGCGGATGTGCACACAATGTTAGTCCGATACTCCAGGGGAGTTGTCTGATGGATCTTTGTATGATCCAGCTGATGAGCCAGTGCATTCAAAAAGTGGCTCAAAATACGTTTTTTGGTCATTTGCACCATTTAAAAATGTTTTGATATTCTACTTACATGATTTCATGGCGTTTGACAGCCGAACAGAAACAAAAATGAGCCCCAAAACAATGAAAACAACTACTCAAAACATCGATAAAAAACGACTACATCGCTCCCATTCGCTCGTATACCCTGTGTGCAAGTTACGGGTCTCTTGCTGGGCCGGTGGAACTATGTTCCAGTCCGCCCTCTATCGGCAAGATCCATCCGCCAGGAATTGGGGAAGTCCCCGGCGGATGGATCTTGCGCAAGAAAAGAGACCCCGCAACTTGCACACAGGGTATACGAGCGAATTGGAACGATGTAGTCGTTTTTTATCGATGTTTTGAGTAGTTGTTTTCATTGTTTCGGGGCTCTTTTTTTTCTGTTCGGCTGTCAAACGCCATTCGAAATCATGTAAGTAGAATATCAAAATGGTGTTGATTGCGAAAAGGCTAATTTATAGCCACTTTTTAAGGGCATGCAGTGGCTCACAGTCACAAGCGATCGTACATGTGATGTTTCCCCCAGACTAGCGGGCTAAGTTTCTGTGAACCGTGTTGCGATGGGCAATGGTGAACAAACGATGAATTTACTTCGAAAACAAAAAAACTTTTCATGCGAAACTGAGTTAATTCTGGATACTGTAACTATTTTCCCGTAAAGATTGATATGTAAATCCATTAAAGCCTCAGTATTTATTATGTTATTTGCATATAAAAAGAGCAATATAAGCCCCAAACAGTGCATTTTGCCGATGCGTGCACGATTGCGTGATTTTACCGGTCCGAGTTTCGACGGTGAAAATTTATCGGGATACCGGTTCCCGACCGGTAAAAGTTTATCGGGACCCGGTTCCGACAATTACCGACATGACTCAGCCTTAGAATGAATGCATGAGTTCAGACAGTCAAAAAGGTTACGAACATATTGACTAGATGAGGAAAATGGTGTTGGTATGTACCATGATGTACTAAGTTTACGGGAATAGTGAAATGTTGGGCACGGACTTAAAGAAACATTTTGGTTGTTGCCATAGTAATTCTGAATTACCAGTTCAGTAACAACCAGGACAAATAGTCTGTGTAAGATAATAAATGATATGTGCATAATAACAAGTAGTGTTTCTTTCTACCAAGTAACTATCCAATTTGTTGAAGTTTTCACAAGTTTGAATTACCAGTTAAAGGTGCACCTGTAAAGTGTCAGATATTGCCCAAAATGACATTTGAGACTTCAATCCTGTACCAAAATCATTGTAAGATATATGTCTGAATGATGTGTGAAAGTTTCATTGAAAAGGAACACTGCTTTCCTGGTTAAAAAAGCGAAAATTTGCGCAGCTTTTACAACTAATTACAGTATGTCGTTTATGACCATTTATAAACGCTCTTGAGCTGAATGATAATCAATGATAGATATCATCATACTATTAAAAGGGGCATTTGAAAAACTCTAACCCTATTTAAGCCAAACAACACGGTAGAAGAGAAATGTGGAAGCTCAAATAATTTGTTGTGGAGTTAGACACTTTACAGGTGCACCTTTAAGTAACAATTAGGCAGGGCTCCACACTCACCTTTTTAGTCAGTGGCCCGGTCGGGCCAGTGAAATAGTTTCTTCCCCTATTCTGGTGGCCCGAAAGAAAATTTAGTGGCCCCAAAATTGTATTTCATGAGTAAGCTTTTTACTATTCAAAATATCACTCTTTCCTAATATCAAACCTATGATTACAGATGAAGCATGACATAAAAGAAAATAAGATTTTTTCAGTTTGTCAATGTCAGGTTGCAAATCTGCTTGCCCGATCGGGCCACCAAAATATGACTTTTATACATTTTGCTGGCCCCAAGTGCAATTTCACTGGCCCCGACCAGCGGGCCAGTGCGAGTGTCGAGCCTTGAATTAGGACATGAAATAAGATAATACATAGAATCAACAAAACATATCTACCAAAGAATTGCAGGTCGTTAGCCCTAAATGCTCTAAATAAACCTAAACTTTCTGTATGCAATCCGTCAACACAATATCCATCAGCTGATGGTAAAGAGCTAAAAGTGGGGTTTTCAGTTATCAACATCCAGAAGAAAGAAAAAACAAAGTAACTATTAAGTCTGGATTGCCTCGAACAGTTCAGTAACAATAAGAACATGGGGGAGAAAAACATTAAATTGATTGAAGTTGAGAGGGAAAAAAAACAGTGTACCTGCCACATAAGCTTCCTGTATACATCAATCAACACCATTTCTATCATTCAACAAACAATGTGGGTCTACGATTGTAAATCTGGTTATCAATTATCAGTTCATCAGAGAGAAAAAAATACAAGTAGCTACGTTGAGATTGCATCACAGTTCAGTTCAGTAACAGTAGGAACACGGAGAAAAACGTGTGTAAACTTTAAAGTGATAGAAAGTTTTTTTTTTTTTAATGTGAAGCCCCCGCATTAACTTCATGTAGGTGTTCCATCAACACTGTCATTCGGCAAACAATGTGGGTCTACGATAGTAAATGGGGTTTTCAATTATCAGTACATCAGAGGAGAAATATATACAAGTAGCTACGTTGAGATTGCGTCACAGTTCAGTTCAGTAACAGTAGGAACACAGAGAAAAACGTGTCTAAACTTTAAAGTGATAGAAAGTTTTTTTTTTTATGTGAAGCCCCCGCATAAACTTCATGTAGGTATTCCATCAACACCATTATCTATCATTCGGCAAACAATGTGTATCTACAATAGTAAATCGGGTTTTTAATTATCCGTACATCAGAGAAAAAAATATGAGTAACAATTAACTAATGTACATTATGTTTAGATGCTTTGGTTCAGTAACAGTAGGAGCACATAGAAAAACGTGTTTAAACTTTAAAGTGATAGAAAGTTTTTGTTTTTGTACGAAGCCCCCGCATATACTTCATGTAGGTATTCCATCAACACCATTATCTATTATTCAGCTGAAATTGGATCCAGTAAATTAGAGATGTTCAGTTATGATCAGAAATTAGAGAGCCCATATTCATATAAGCCCACTAGCTTAGTTGCTTGCTAAGTCTTATCGTGGATGATGTGGCTAGTTATAAAACACATGAAATTGTAGTTGATAATTAGGGTTAAACTTAGTGGGTACCCAATGCTAAACCAGCTATTTAACACTAGTTGGAGAGAATGAACACTATTTGCTGTACAATAAGCTGTATGATTGTCTAAAAAACACTTCGCAAGGAACTAAGCTAGCAGGGTTTTATGAATATGGGGCTAGGTAAACTATTATGGATTGCCACAATTCAATAACAATATGAACATAAGAGAAATTTTTGTTTTTTAAGTAAAGTAAAGTTGAGAAAAACTGTGTAACCACGACATAAGCTCCCTTTAGTTTAGGTAATCCATAAAAAAGAATATTAATTTAAGTAGATAAGTAAGTGGAATAAGTACCGTATTTGCCGGTGTATTACCCGCTCCGGTGTATTAACCGCAACCCTAACTTTGGGGTTCTCCATGAAAAAAAAAAAATTTGATAGTATAATTCTTGATTTGTAGATGGTCAAAATGTGCCGAGGATAAGTAAAAACATCCTTCTTTTTCAGAGATTTTTGGTCTATGAAATAAACTTCAATTTACTGAAATACTCTGAAGCACATAAAGGAAATTATGAGCCCCTTCCCCGATCAATCCGTAAGATTTTTTGAGCTTACCAGAAAAAACAACACGGAATACTACACATGGGACTGTAATCAATTCTAGAAGAAAAGCGAAGACAAAAACAACAAAAATGAATCAAAATGGAGATTTTAAAAATGTACCTTGATATGTTATTCATTCTTACAAGTTCAGATTTGGTTAAATCTACCCTTGAAAATAGTAAATTCTCTAAGTTTTTTTTGGAGATGAAAAATTGCAATCGTAACTTGCAAGTGGTGGGGAGAAAAAGTGTGCAGCATTGATTTGACTGAAATTAGCGATCAATCACAATGAGTGGATTATCGCTAATTTCAGTCAAGGCACATATTTTCTCTCTAGATTGCAAGTTACGATCGCAATTTCTTATCCCCCAAAATAGCTTAGAATTTACTGCTTTCAAAGGTAGATTCAACAAAACTTGAACTTCAAAGAAGGAATAACATATCAAGGTACAGTTTTTTCATCTCCGATTTGATTCATGTTTTGTTTTGTCTTTGTTTGTCTTCTAGCATTCAGTACAGTCCCATGCATAGTGTTCCATGCTATGTTATCCTAGGTGGGGATTTTCGTGCAAATTTCTCTATCTCCGTGTAAGAACCGCACCCCCCTTTTCGTCGGTGATTCCGTCGGGAAACCCATGCGGTTAATACACCGACAAATACGGTAGTAGGATCTAGAAAAAGGGGTTTATATCAAGTAGCAGTACATTGGACACAAATCTTTATACTAAGTCTGGATTGCTAAAAGTAATGTACTTTCACCTGAATATAATTTAACTCAATATTTACATTTTACAATGCATTCCTTAATGTAGCTTTCCAATATGTTATGCTACAGCTATACAAAAATAAAGTCCAAATATGGTCATTGAATTATAACATACTATATACGGGCGTGTCAATCCGAGAATTACAAAGTAACAGAAAGTGCGTGAAATGATAGTTCAATTGTGTTCATCCTTTGGTCTGAGAATGCACGTGAATATTTAATTCAACAGATTTTTATCTTATTGTTATTTTTCCATCGTTTTTTTTTTCTTCTCTTTGGACTCCTTCCTACATACATGTATAGATCATGATGAATTTTTGTCTCGTATGACATTTTTTCCATTATAATTTCCGTCCGGTGCGGCATTTTTTTTTCTTCACCATAATTCTGTTTGGAATGACATTTGATGCGAAAATCTGAGAGCCTGAATATTTTTTTTGTCCGTTCCCCTGTCGAACGCAGAAAAGGTTAACTTAATTACCCTATGCCGAACCGCCATCCCACGCACTGTGCCCCGCGCAAGTACGACAAATCAGTTCACTGTTAGCAGACTTAATCATCAATAACGATAGAGATGATGATGGGAGAAATATCAATGATATTGATTTTATGCTTATGTAAGAACATTGAGACATAAAGAGGGAGGGGGAGAGAGGGGGGAACGAGATGGGAGAAGGGGAATGAGGGGGGGATGGGGAGACAGGGAAGAGAGTGAGAGTGAGAGGGGAGAGTGAGAGGGGGAGAGGGGGGGGGGAGTGAGAGAGGGGTGAGAGGGTGAGAGGAGGAGGAGGAGGGGGAAAAGGGGAACAGGAGAGGGGAGGAGGGAGAGAGGGGTAGAGGGGAAGAGGAGAGGAGGAGGAGGGGGAAGAGGGGAAGTGGAGAGGGAGAGGAGGGAGAGAGGGGTGAGAGGGTGAGAGGAGGAGGAGGAGGGGGAAAAGGGGAACAGGAGAGGGGGAGGAGGGAGAGAGAGGTAGAGGGGAAGAGGAGAGGAGGAGGGGGAAGAGGGGAAGTGGAGAGGGAGAGGAGGGAGAAAGGGGTAAAGGGGTAAAGGGGAAGAGGAGGGGGGAGGAGGAGGGGAAGAGGGGAAGTGGAGAGGGATAGGAGGGAGAGAGGGGTAGAGGGGAAGAGGAGAGGAGGAGGAGGGGGAAGAGGAGGGAGAGAGGGGTAGAGGGGAAAGCAATAGGTGAAATGGGATGATAGGAGAAAAGAGGAGAGGGGGAAGAGTGGAGAAAAGGAAAGGGGAGAGAGGGGTGAGAGGGGGGAGAGAAGGGAGATGAAAGGAGAGGTGTAGAGAGAAAGGTGAAAGTGGAGGGGCGAGAATTGAAATAACGAGGGGATGCAGTGATGCATTTGTATAGAATTGATCAAGGTTATTTGTTGATCAATATTTAACTATATCAACTTTATTTATCAGATGTTAAAGGGATAGTACAGTTTTGGATTAGAGGGCGCTTAAAGCAAACAAAATTGTGAGATAATGAAAAACTTATATTTGATAAGTAAGTTAGTGAGAGAGAACCTTACACAAAAATAAAAGATTTAGAGAAAGCGAAAGGGCCAGAAAGATACACGGATAGAAAATAAAAAAAGAGAAACTGCAAAGAGATGAAAAGAGAGAAAAGGACAGGGAGGGGAGGGGGGGGGGAGAAAAAGACCTACAATGTCACTCTATTATGCATTTGTGTCATATGACGGACAAGAAAACAAGTCATTTACCTTAATGGCGAATCAAGATTCGTAAGTGGGCTTCTAAAAAAAACAAGCTCTATTGTGTCGTACGAGGGACGAGACAACAAGTCGTTCGCTTTAATGGCGAATTAAGAATGGTAAGTGGGGCGTCCAAAAACCGACTCCGATGTAACAAGGTCTCCCCCCGCCCACGTACGAACAGAAAAGGTTAATTCGATTACCCTGTTTTTCTTGCCTCTCGTGCCTGGTAGTGGTTTCCGTGAGCGTTGGCGCGAGCGGATCGATTGCGCCTCGCAAACAAAAACTCAGGTTTTCGAAGGATACCGAAAACACCAGAGATATTTAATAACGGTCAATCACAAATCAGAAGTATCTTCTTATCTGCCCGCAGAATTTCATTAATTTTGACATACATGTAAGTTGTCAAACATTTTGCTATTTCAGAGAGTTTATCCTTCGAACACTGATGCGTATATATTGACTGGGTCCTCGCTATTAAATAACTATTCACGTTTTTAATAGAAGGTACAGAAAAACATCAGAGATAACGAACGGTCAATCGCAAAATCAGAAGTCTTTCATCAATCTGAGACTTCAACAAACAACTAATTTTGATAACACATGTATTTATCCTTAGAAAACAGACATGTAATATTGACTGCGTCCTCACAAATAACAATTCACATTTGAAAAGGTACAGAAAATGCCACAGATAACGGTCAATCGCAAAATTAGAAGTCTTTCATTTACGCCCCCCCCCCCCCCCCCCCCCCCCCAATGGCAACATTTTGCTTACTTTGCTATTAATGCAGACAGGTTTTATTTATTGCTCCCTTACAAACAAAAATTAACGTTTGAAAGGTAAAGAAACATCGCAATAAAAAACCCTTTCCTCTTCATTGATTCATAGATTGCACTATTCCGCTTGGACTGGATGAGTGATAATTTCCAATTTAAAACTCATCGTAAAAACAGAACTAAATCTCCTTGAGAGAATAAAAGATACCGAATGTGTTCATGATTTTTTAGGCATTTTTTTTTTTTTTAATCATTAAGCATGTCTGTATTGAAGAAGAATCCCCATGTCGATGATAACTGCTTAAATCACATGCGCCATAATTTGATTGGTGGAAAAGCGATCGTTGGCTGAAAGCCAGTAAATCAAATTTGGACGCAATTTGCTACAATCGCAATGCTGTAATCACAATGATTGATACAGATGCTATCCAGCAAGGCTCATGCGACCTCATCTTTCACAAATCTGTTCACTACTTTCTGGAAAATTATTAGAAATAATTATATTATATACAGGTGTGTGTAAAGTAGCATTTACATAATTATACATGGAATTAAATGATATTGAAGTGATCATATTTATGTCGATGCAGATCCTGATTTTGTTGTCATATTTTGTACATTTAAACTGTGGCATGATGGGATTGGCCTTCTCTATAAAAGTATTCACATTTGTCTGTAAAAATCATTTCCATCAAGAATGTCCATATGCTGAGCTGTAAAACAGTAAAACGTCATATAAAGACCACTATAAAGACCACTAATCACGATTCCCTCAGAAGCAGTTTGCATCTAAATGTACCTTTCTATAGACCACCTGCTTAATAATAAAAATGATGATGATGATGATGATGATGATGAGGATGGTGTTGGTGATGATGTTGGTGTTGGTGTTGGTGATGATGATGATGATGATGATGATGATGATGATGATGATGATGATGATGATGATGATGATGATGATGATGATGATGATGATGATGATGATGATGATGATGATGATGATGATGATGATGATGATGATGATGATGATGATGATGATGATGATGATGATGAAGTTGAATTGATGTTGATGTTGATGTTGATGTTGATGTTGATGTTGATGTTGATGTTGATGTTGATGTTGATGTTGATGTTGATGTTGATGTTGATGTTGATGTTGATTGATGATGATGTTGTTGAAGTTGAATTGATGTTGATGTTGATGTTGATGTTGATGTTGATGTTGATGTTGATGTTGATGTTGAGATGTTGATGTTGATGATGATGATGATGATGATGATGATGATGTTGAAGTTGAAGTTGAATTGATGTTGATGTTGATGTTGATGTTGATGATGATGATGATGAAGATGATGATGACGATGGTGATGATTATGATGATGATGACGATAACAATAGTCCAGTATTAATATTGTGCCACGAATCTTGAAACTCTAATCCAGGCTCACACTTTTCCCCTGGCTTAAATATTGGAGCTACATAATAATAACACGTTTATCACATAATATGTCTATGCGCTGTAACACATTGAAATAAAAGAAAGAAAGGTTCAGGATACTACTATATACTGTAGGTAGATAAAGCACCCATTCATAACAAGTCTTTATGTAAAAAGGGTACCAGTAGATCATCACACTGTCGGTCGTTAAACTCCGAGGACAAAAATAAATGTATTCCAAAGCACCATGAGACATTGATTGATCATTGAGTTTCTATTTTTGCGAATAAATCATATCTGATATCCCATGTATCCTATGTATCAAGTACATACATGTATGTGTCGTATAAGAAGCACAATATACAAGTAGTACAGTCAAACCTGTCTTTAGTGACCACCTAAAGGGAAACAAGAAATGTGACTACTGTAGACAGGTGACCTCTATAAACAGGTTCTACAAAATTGGTTTTCTGTGCAGGGGAACAGTTCTAGTGGCCACTATACTATAGGCAGGTTGGCTGCTATAGACAGGTGGCCGCTAAGACAGGATTGACTGTACAGTCACACCTCTCTATAAAGACCACCCAAGGGAGACAGAAAAGGTAGTCTTTATCAGCAGGTGGTCTCTATAATCAGGTTCATTTACATGAAAACTGCATTCAAGGGAGTCAAGATTAGTGGTCTCTATAGACAGGTTCATTTACATGAAAACTGCATTCAAGGGAGTCAAGATTAGAGGTCTCTATAGACAGGTGGTCTTTATACACAGGTGGTTGCTAGTGCAGGTTTGACTGTATTACAATAATCTAAGAAACTTTAAAAACAATCATTCAGTCATCATTTTCATTTCCTAGTAAGATTGTGCAAATAATACATTTGAACAATTGTAAAGGTTTGACTGTACTTCGTGGCAAGATCGGTAGAGCGCGCGCTTTCTGATCATGAGATCCCGAGTTCGAACCCTGCCCACTGCCTTTGTCCTTCAGCAAGACAATTTATCCACAGTTGCTGCTCTCTACCCAGGTGTATAAATGGGTACCATGGTCGGGTGTTAATTAGCCTTTGCGCCATCATCAGTGGCAGCACGGCTAGTATGCTCCCCGGGGAGTTGAGAAAGTATGCAATATCATTGTGTGGGTTTGAAATGTACCTGATGACCATGGGTATTAATATTAATATGCGCGGTAGAATATATACACATAGTTTCTGCGCTCTATAAATGATTTATTATTATTATTATTATTATCATATTATTATTATTATTAAACAAATATATATATCTTTTGCACACACAAACAAAAGTTGATAAAAAAATGATTTTGGTATTACATGCATTCTCCATGAGTCCATGATAGACCACAATGGCACAGCTAAAATATTTTCTGGATCAATATTGAAAGGGTCAAGACTTACAGTAAGATGCTTTACAAGTAGATACTGTAATACTTTTGCAAAAACATACTTACGTGTATTTTACAAAGTGCCAACGGCCACATTCACGTTTGTTTATTGCTTGTTTCGAAGATGGATTACTTTTTCAAAAGCAAATTTTGTTATAAAATAGAAATTGCCAGAGCTCATGAATGTTTACGTAAATACATTGCTTGTTTTGAGGAGGGGGAAGGATGGAATGAATATTATAGCTGGTAGATTACACAAAATAATGACAGATTAACGGAGCCTAATTTAAAGGGGACCACCAGGCAAAGAACAACACATAGTTATATATGTTTTGGTACCGTTGTGTGATATCCAAAAGATGCCCAACATTTTGCAAAGGGTTGTGTGATTCACAAACAATGCAATGTATTACCGTCACTTACGGAACCATTATGGGCTCATGGTTCCTGAAGTATGCTAACATTTGCAAGTGCACTAATTCTATTCACACTTACGTAGTGTTTGTATGCAGACCCATAAACACATGTTGTAGTATCGTGATGGGCTTTCAAATTATATAATTTGTCTGGAAAACAATTTTTCTGAACTTGTTGCCTGAATGGACTACTAAAACTGTACATTTCATTTATAAGAATATTATTTTTGGGTGGTGGTTCCCTTTAAGATGTAAACAAAAATAGATTCAAGCATAGTAAGGAGTGATACTTTATTACTACTTATTTTATATAAAGTGCCAACGGCCACGGCCACGTTCACGTTTGTTTATTGCTTGTTTCAAAGAGGGATTACTTGTTTCAAAAGCAAATTTTTTTATAAAAATAGAAATTGCCAGAGCTCATGTTTTAAACGTAAATATATTGCTTGTTTTGAGGAGGGGGAAGGATGGAATATTGTAGCTGGTATAGATTACGCAAAATATTGAGAGATTAGCGGAGCCTACATGTAATTTAACCCGTTCGCTTCAAGTTTCTGAAAATCTTGAAATCCCCATAAACTTTGTACACAAACCACCCGGTTCCCGTTGTCAAGGGGTTAAGAAATTGGCGCAAGACCTGGCAGAGTGCCAGTGACACAACTTGTTTGTTTACTTCCCCCCACTAGCTTTCCTTTTAAAGGAAAAAAAAAGTAATTATGGTAAAACTTGATTGTAGTGAACAACAATTGTACATTTTTAAAAACTAATATATTTCATTATTCCATGCCTGAATGGTATAATTTCAATATATATTTTGCCTTTATAAAAAAAAAAATTGTTGTATTTGTATAGTTGGTTTTCTTAGTTATTACCTTAACACACTGTTGTTATTATCAAAGTCCTTTCATGAATTTAATTTCCTTGCTTTTCGAGTAACTGAAGACACAATAATCACAAAGTATACATTTATATTATATAAAAAATATATATATCTTTCCATATTTCACTTTATCTTTTCATTTCCTTCTTGAACAACTGCCAGATATCTTTTATGAAATACATCTAGTTGCCTTGTTATAGCAATAATCATTGACACTTCATTTCCTCTTTTGTTTAATCCTTCAATTATCATAAGGCTCTTTCTAAAATAAATTAATTTTGTTTTGTTTTCCTCTTTATACAATAACTGTGCAGACACAATATTTCCTTCACTATAAAGTTACATGGTGACCAGTACAAAAATAGAAAAATGATACTAGCGATTGAAGCAAGGGTGACATCGTGGGTCGAGGAAGAGACGGGCGCTAAGTCACTTTTTGTAATTTGGAGATACATAATCAGTTCAATGGAACTTGTAAGCCTCGTAGTAACCAATTTAGTTCTATTTTACAAACATTTCCCAAATTATAAATTATACTCGAAATTTATCTGAAAATGTTACATAGAGAAGGCTCAGAACACAATCTGATGGTACAGAGAAAAAAATAAAATTAATTTTTCGGGGGCTACTTTTCAAGCTTACCTACATGAAAATAATACACCCAATTGGATTTGCATTGAACTCAAGCACATTTTTATGGGGCTCTTTTATGATATTCAGAGGCTTTTTTTTGGCATTTAGGAGGCGAATTTTCCCCCGAGTCCCCATAAGTATTTTTTTTTACTAAGATGGTATGCAGAACTTAACAGCGAAAAAAATACACTAAGACTCATGGCAATTTCGCCCCGAAATGCCAACAAAAAAGTACCGGAAATTCATACAAGAGCCCCTCTAAATATGTGCATCTAGAGAGTTCAATGTTATTTACATGCAAGCAAACTTGAAAAGTAGCCCCTAAAATAAAAGGGGGAAAAAGAGGGGGGGGGGGGAAAGGGGGAAAAAAGAAGAAAATAAATATATATATTTTTTTTGCCCTGGCATTTAATTTAGCCTAAAGTCCACTTAAGGCCTTCTTACTCTCACCCCAATTTATGGTGTAATCCATACATTTGGTTTGGAAACCTTCCAGAGAAACTTGGCTCTCCTACGAGTTTCAAGAATTCAGACAATATTTCAAAACAACGCTATTTTTAGAGCAAGGTTGACACATGTATTTGTTTTAGTAGGTTCCGTTTATCTTAGTAAATTAATTCTCACTAATAAGTAAGTTTTTTGGTAAAGATATGAAAATGCATGTCAAAGTAATACTTTCAGTCATTTAATTAAAGAAATGCAGTTGTCATTGATGTCTCCACATGGCACATGCTTCTATTTTGTTGTTTTTCCCCTGATAAAGAAAACTTGTCACTTCAGCTTAGGCTGACCCTAACTCCGATTCATGTGTATGACCAATGTTGGAAAATGACTGACTAATTCATTAATTAGTTATTTTCTAACATTGCGACTTGGCATTTTGTTTTCAACTTTAAAACCATGAGTGATTTCAAGTTCGGTGTTTAACGCTGGTGTTAGTGTTTAATAAACACTAACACCGGCCTAAACACCGAACTTGAACTCTTGCAGTGTTAGGAGTTGACCTCTGGAATTTTGCAACTTCCGGTGGCTGGTGTTGTAATTTTATGGAAATGTCGTCTGCTTGAACTGAGCTTCATGACTGGTGTTAAGGATTTGCGTACAAATTTCCCATTCACTAACACTAGCCCCTAGGGATTTAAGAAATGGTGATTTCAAGTTCGGTGTTAGTGCAGTGTTAGAGCAGACGTATGTAAACGATGAATTCATAATTGATTAATGAACCAATTAATTCGAAGACGGTTTTGAGTCTATAGTCAGCTTGGGTTGACGATCCAACTAAAAATAAACCAACGTACCGTACAAGATAAATAAAAAAAACAATTAGGCAATTAAACAAAGTGATGCTAGACACAAAAATAACTGAAAGTGTTTTTCTTTCCATTAGTACTATAATAGAGTACTAGTAGTAGAAGAAGTAGTATAGTTCTAAAGTAGTAGATTGTGGTATATTTTTTAAATGTATCATTAATAATGTTATCAAATTGACCCTCGTTCATTTGTCAAGTGACCGCCACTAGCCCCCCCCCCCTTCCCCTGCCGCCAATGATTTAGTGTGAACGTCAAATCAATGAATTAATCATAACGTAGGCTAGTCGATCTTAATTTAGAATATGAATTGAATACTTGTGTTGTGTTTGCAAATATCGATAACACACGGTCTATAAATTACCTAGATTTACCGTCTTCTTGAATATTTAGTAAAAAAATCAAACATAATTGAGGGTTATTATTTTGGTAAGCCAATAGTGATACATTTCTTGGGGATACATTATTAAGATCAATAAACAACCAATACGAGTCTGATCTTGAGTCTAATTTATGGTAATTAATTAGGTCATAATTTCACGTACCGTACCTATACGTACGGTACGCCAAAATAACGTAAACAAACAACGTAACTAGTAATGCATGCATAATTTATGCAGCTATAAATAGACTTCGCTTCGCCTTAACTTCGAGACCAAGTGGATTTTTATTTTACACAGACTTCAATCAGCATAGTTAATACCATCACCAGCTTGCTGAAAATAGATGTAGCCTCTGATGGACCTGTCCTGTGCTGTGTCCATCCTTTTCTGTGTAACTGTAAGTCATAATAATTAATATAATATATGTCAAACTCAAGCTATTTTAGAATTTAGTAACATGCAGATGTTTACTCGTTAATTAGCCAGAACTAGCAGAAGTTAATACTATTAATATTTTGTACTTACTTTATTACTTATCTTTTTCTAGTACTATCTATAGATGTAGTAGCCTAGTCTACTAGTTCTAGACTATATAGGCATAGACAGTCCTAGGATAACTAGTTAGTCAAGACAGGCCGGATAGGCCTAGTCTAGATATGTCTTACTCTTAAGCATAGGCATAGCATACTCCTGGAGTCCTGGCCCCTGCCCCTGGTCCTGGGGCTATTAAGGCTAAGGCTAAGCTAAGTCTAAGATCGAGTAAGATTAAGGTTAAGGCTAACAATTTAGCATCATCCTAGCCCCCGTGGCCGGCATGCTAGCCTATTAATTAAGGCTAATCCTTACTTAGCCTAGCCTAGGGCTAGGCTAAGCCTAATTAAAGACTTCACTCAGTCTTAGACTTAGTGTTTTAGGCAGCCATAAAGCAAACATTTGTCTCTGTTTATTCTACTTGCACTGCACTGACTGACGCTATTACAATTACGGTCTTGACTAGACTACTCTAGTTCTATATAGTGTCGTGATATCATGTTGCCGTGCTTGCCTGGCTTCGCCTGGGCATAGGCCCAGGGCAGTAGGCAGTAGGCCTAGACCTAGTCAGAAATAAACTGGAATAAACTAGATAAGACTATATAGTCTAGCTAGATATAGACAGACCGGCAATATCGTGTATTAGGCCCCACCACTGCTATACTGTATACACTTATGTAGCCAACTATAGCCACTAAATCTGACCTAGCCACTAAATCTGACCTATAGCCATTAATCTGACCTATATAGCCATTAATCTGACCTATAGCCACCAAATTAGGGTTAGGGTTAGGGTTTGGGTTAGGGTTTAGTTATGGTTATGGTTAGGTTATATGCATACAGTATAGCAGTGGTGGGGCCTAATACACGATTATGCCGACAGACCTTTTTTTGCAACCTCCTGGCCGGTTTAATAACAATATATAAAAATAAAATAAAATGTTTCGGAGGCCGGGGTAATCGACCGAGAAAAAGTCCTACCGTACCAACTACTTCGGTAGTCAAGTAGCTAGCTCCGTGTGTCAAATAATTAAATTAAATTGATTAAATTAAATGTAATTAATTAATTAATTAATTGATTGATTGATTGATTGATTGATTGGTTGGTTGGTTGGTTGGTTGGTTGGTTGGTTGGTTGGTTGGTTGGTTGGTTGGTTGGTTGGTTGGTTGGTTGGTTGGTTGGTTGGTTGGTTGGTTGGTTGGTTGGTTGGTTGGTTGGTTGGTTGGTTGGTTGGTTGGTTGGTTGGTTGGTTGGTTGGTTGGTTGGTTGGTTGGTTGGTTGGTTGGTTGGTTGGTTGGTTGGTTGGTTGGTTGGTTGGTTGGTTGGTTGGTTGGTTGGTTGGTTGGTTGGTTGGTTGGTTGGTTGGTTGGTTGATTGATTGGTTGGTTGGTTGGTTGGTTGGTTGGTTGGTTGGTTGGTTGGTTGATTGATTGATTGATTGATTGATTGATTGATTGATTGATTGATTGAATTGATTGATGGTTGATTGATTGATTGATTGGTAGATTGACCCGATTCATTCACCATAATTATAAATTATTTAATTCAATCATTGTTTTATTAACTCACTATATTATATTACTGATCACTCACTCATTGATTGGTTGATTGGTTGTTAGATTAAATGATTGATTTATAGATTGACCCGATTCATTAACTAGTATAATTATAAATTATTTAATTCAATCATTGTTTTATTAACTCACTCACTCATGCATGCACATACAACGCCGTTAACGGCCACGCGCAGACTAAGAACGCCGCAACTTTTGGCGTAATGCGTAGTGAATGTTCCGCTGCGTATAGCACTGTTCAGCTGCAAATCAATATTTGTCAACATTCGCGCATGACACTCGTGACACGTCTTTAGAATTATTCTAATAACAAAAGAAATAATGCAAATGGTATGATTTTACATTTACTAACTGACAGAACTGCATATTATCGTCTCAGATTACCCTAAATTATGAACAGCAGTATCATAAACGTAATGATTGAAATGATTTGAAAAAGGGTTTCGGCATTTTCGTCGGCATTTTAAACCCTTTTTGTTCTTTTTCGCTGGTGTTAGGGCGGTGTTTAGATATCGATAGCACTATCGGTATCGGTTCTCCCAAACCGAACAGCTGATTTTGAGCTCGATTTAAGCAGCTCTTGGAGTAACACCACTCCAACACCAGCCCAACACCGAACTTGAAATCACTCCATGTCAATATTTATTATTCTAAGAATTATGCACCACTCTCTATTTGTAAGCATCCTAGAATCAAATTGCATGAACTGAAACTTGAATATGTCAGATAGTCTTTGTGTAATTGTGTTTCACGTTCACCCTTAACTAACGCTTAGTTACCGAAGCCATTGGTGGCCACTGTAGACAGGTGACCTCTGTAAATTGGTTCCATAACATTGTTTTCTCTTTGAGGAGTCACATAGTTGATGGCCACTACAGGCAGGTCGGCTGCTATAGACAGGTGGCTGCTAAGACAGGTTTGAGTCCATGAGTGTATTTTGGATGAGAGCATAATTAGGCATTAACAATTGCCCGCTTGCCCAGGGCAAGTAAAAAATTAATGTTGGGCGAGTAAAATGTCATAAATTGTCTAGTTTGCTTGCCCGATCTGACAACTAAATAATTGTTTAACTACAAGAGAACAATGTAATCATGTGTTAATCTCATCCAGAAGTAAGAGGGCAAGTAAATTTACATTGGGGCATATACAATTTCAGAATGTATGCTTTACTTGACCAAATAGACAAAAGTAGACAAAAGTTAGTACGGAGACTTGCATTAGGAATCGTATAAATTTCAGACTCTTCCAATCATCCTTGTCCTACATGTAATGTAACAACTAATACGCGTCTCTCTTCTAAAAGGAGCTTGGTTTGAAATGTATGTGAGACATGAAATTCGAACACACTCAAGTTGCCAAGAATAATTCATGAACATGTGTGAATTTATATCGGTTACATGAACATGAACATTTTGGTGTCGTGCCAATTTCAGAATATTTTTTCGATAAGTAGACCTTGACCCGACAACTAACATGCATGAATTCCCTCTACTACATGTACAAGCAGCTTGATTAGCGATGCGCAACTTTAATAAACTGAAAAAACAGTCAGTTTCAGCAATTCGTCCACTCTAATGCTAAACATATTGAAGCTGTCAAGATTATTAAAGGAGAAAATCAAAGAAAACCCCTAAATATGACGATATTCATATCTACAGAAAGCTTATAAGCCATAGAATGAGCTTGACTGACATTCAAACAATATAACGCTTCCATAAAAGCGAAATTAGGGTGAAAACATCACCCTATTCCCAGGGACAAATTCGCTCAATCACTACACGAAACGGCCTTTAGCTGTGACGTAAGAACCGGGCTTGAAGCCCAGGCGGCTGCCGCGGTTGTATGTAGATAAGCGTATAATATACCAGGCTGGAAAGACAAGCTTCAACTTATGTGCTATTTTCCCCTTACCAAGAATAAATTATAATACTACATTGTTTGTAATTTGCTTCTCATTTATATTTTCATCATGATATGCCAACAAATGTATTGTTTGTGACAAAAAAAGTTGAAAAAGGTGGAAAAAAGGGAAGGGGAAACTATACGACTGTGTCGTGCAGTAGGCCTGCACAGATTTGGGAGCAGGCGATTTTTTACCAACATGTAGTTTCACTTTGACATATCAGACGGAGAATTTACCACTTCCATTATGGAAACAAACAGTTAATAATCATTATGAATCAAATGAAATTTTTAAAAAACGAAGAATAGTTATTACTTTAGTCGATCTATCATGGCTAGTTTCATGGTTTAGCTTGAAAAGTCGAGTGAATTAGATTCGCGATCTCCTGTGTTGTTACGATTCATCCGCGATTTCTCTGAACATTGGCAGCCGCATTACCTATACGGCTGATAGCGCTGGCGGATTTACATTTCCTGCGCGCGCATCAAAACAAACGAGTGCACGTGTTAGCTAGCTAGCTTGCTCCTCCACGGATACTTCGAAGTCCATTAACAGGCTGTTTTGTTGAAATTCTTCATCCATGTTGAACTGACAGATGTAATTCTAGAGCGAGATCGTGATCGTGTGGACTGTAGAAAGCTTCGAATATAGCGCATACGCTGGAACTACTTTTAGTTCAATAACATACACAATATGCATACGGCCGGGCATACGATCGTGCGCTTGCATGTATTTCTCGATGGACAAAATTTTTACGAAACAAAACAAAACCAAAACAAAACGGTGAGAATTATACCAGTTATTGACATATTGAAATGGATAAGAAATATTATATATTGTTATAATAAATGCAATTCTAGCTCGGAACATGATTCTACTAGGTAATTTTGTTTTGAAACACAGCTATAATAGATTTGTTTTTCATACTATCTCCGTGTACATATGAACAACAATTCGGCAAAATGGTGAGTTGTAAACAGTTATTTTACGGAGATTGACACTTTTTCAATGCCAATAATGACATGAATATTGACATTAGGATATGTTTCATGACATGGGAGGACAACTGTGTGTCAGATATTGATTATTCAGGCAATATTCAATCGTTTTGCGAGAGTATAGAACTGCGTCCACTCTATGAACATTTGCGTGTAGATCGCCGTTCGAGCTAGAGCTGTCGGGAGCGCAAAGCCCGGCTCTTACGTCACGCACAGAGCCACTTTGCTGTGCCGATTTCATGGTAAAGGGGAGGGTCAATTCACTAAAATTTTATTTTCATAAAACATGAAACTGAACACTTTCATGACTTGTTAACTGCAGAAATTGCTTTAATAACTCATTCTATCATAAAATAAACCATAATAACTTGATTATATTCCCTTTGAATTTCTCCTTTAAGGCCAAGGTCTTATACAAGTTAAAAACATGTAATTTTACGAACGCATCTGGCATACTATTGCAGACCTATTCCATTTTGTTAATTAATGCAAGCCTCGATACTAACCCTTTTCTATACTGGCCCATTCGGGCAAGTAACATTATGACTTTTCAAATTTTACTTGCCCGAACAGAAAATTGACTTGCCTTCTTTCATCTAGATGAGATTTACACTGAAGGAATTACATTATTCTCCTGTAGTTGACCAATAATTGTCTTGCCCGATTGGGCCATTTATGAAACTTGACTTTCAGGGTCAATTTTGACTTGCCCCGGACAATAGGGCAAGTGTTTATAGTGTCGAGCCCTGCAAATATTATGAACACATCGAGCATACTATTTCAGACCTTTTCCATTTTGTATGTACACTGTACAAAAGTATACATGTATGTATTTTTTGTGAGAACGCAGTTGGCATCTTATATCAATGTCAGAATATTTCAAAAGTTCTTGACATAATTTAAACGAAAACTACCTGTATTATAAGCATCCCTCTGAACTAAAACCATCTTGATTTGTAATTGACTATGACAGTGTCACTAAGTAATTTGCCACACCCTCTAAATACTTGGCTGGCATTTTTTAATTTTTTTTTTTATTAAGAACACATTGGAAACCATATTATGTATTTCACACCTTTTTAGCACACTTTAAGCATCTCATTAATTTGAAAAAATCTCAAACATTTTTGACATAAAACTAATATTTAATATGCATCCCCCTTCTAAAAACCATCTTGATTTGTAATTGACTACCGTATGACAGTGTCACTAAGTAATTTGCCACACCCTCTAAATGTACTTGGCTGGCATTTTTTTATATTTTTTTTTATTAAGAACACATTTGAAACCATATTATGTATTTCACACCTTTTTAGCACACATTAAGCATCTCATTAATTTGAAAAAATCTCAAACATTTTTGACATAAAACTAATATTTAATATGCATCCCCCTTCTAAAAACCATCTTGATTTGTAATTGACTATGACAGTGTCACTGAGTAATTTGCCACACCCTCTAAATACATTGTACTTGGCTGCCACTTGAGATCACGGACATGATTTTAAAAAAAAATTATGAACACTTTTGAAAACTATTTATTTTGACTCACCTTTTTTTCATTGTGTATGCATTTGCTGCTAGCACACATTATTTATAAGTATTTCATTAATTTGAAAAAATTTCAAAAATTATTGACATGCATCCCCCTTCTAAAGGCAGCTTGATTTGTAATGCACAACATTCATGAACACATTTGAAAACTATTTATTTCTCACCTTTTTTCATTTTGTATGTATTTTTGTATCACATATTTAAGCATATTTTTAAAATCTTTAACATACAAATTACAAACTAATAATATGCACTCCCTTCTAAAGGCAGCTTGATTTGTAATGCACAACATGAAATGCGACCACTTAGTCACCAAATATAATTCATGAACACAGTCACGTTTGCTGCATGTTGTATACACAAAGATTTGGTGTCGTGCCAGTTCAAGAATATTTTTCCATTTTAAGTAGGCCTTGACCTGTCAAATAATATGCATGCATTCCGTCTACTTAAAGGGACTTAGTAACATTGTCCAAATCCTCAAAATCCAATTGAAATTCTAGCGGTTCCCTCATACCTTGTTGTATTCTTATCATCAAAAAAAGCATGGGACAGGTTTCGGTTTCTGAAATTTCCCTTTCGTTAAAAAGATATTTACGATTGAAGTTTTCAGATGTCAAATTATCCAACTTATTGTCAGAACCGTGTGCAAAGTGAGTGCAATGAGTTGGTGAATGTCACTTTGCATTTTTGCTCATTACTCGGCCATATAAAGTCCATTTAACTTGAATTTTCACACAACACCTAGTGGACATACAGTATCAGATAACAATAATATATATTGTATCAGCCACTCATCACTTTTTGCAAAGTTACTAGATCCCTTTAAAGCAGCTTGATTAGCGATGCACAACTTGAACTTAAAAAAAAAAAAAAAACGTCACTGTCAGCAATTTCGCCCACCCTAATGCTTACATGATGAAGCTGTCAAGATTAGGGCCGCAGTCTTGCATACATTATTTAAACGGAGCGTGCGCATTTTACAAATCGTCTGAACAGTTTCCAGTAGACGGATGAGGATGAATGTACATGTACTGTTCACCCACGTACAATTTCAGATCAAACAGCCCAGTAATTTGGATTCTACGAATAAAAAACAAATGTGTACAAATCATCCCTTCATCGAACTATATATCGGCCAATAAATGTGTTTAACTGATTTAGCATGTAATATTACAATAAAATTGTAGTTATTCTTAGACATTTTTTTTAAAGGTATGCCACGAAAAAGGTCTGAAAAATGGAGAATAAACAATTACAACGTCAGTTTTATGAGTCTTCGTTATTTTGTTTAGTATTCGCTTATGCCGTTGTTTGATAACAATCAGTACGTGGTTCATGCACAGCCCTTTAAGCTCATCTGGCATACTATTTCAGACCTTTGGCATTCAAGCATTAGTTTTAGAATATTTATTTCAAATGAAAGTCCATGACATTAAAAGTAATATTATGCATCCCTCAGCTCAAGATTCTGAAAAGGCATCTTGAATTGCAATGTATGCGAGGCGTGAAATGTGAACAATGGTAATACATCTACTTTCCACATGGTCATATTTGCTGTGAATATGTATGTTGGCATCTTATATCAATGTCAAGACTTCTTCAATTGCAGGCCTTGACCCAACAACTAATATTCATTCCTCTTCTAAAGGCAGCTTGATTAGCCATGCACAACTTTAATGGCAAACAGAGTCTGTGTCAGTAAGTTTATACACATTTGGCATTTCATAAATTTAAAGGGTACCACCACCCAAAAATAATATTCTTGTAAATAAAGGTAACATACATGTATAGTACAGCCATTCCACCAACAAGTTCAGAAAAATATGTTACCAGAAAAGAAATATATAATTGGAAAACGCATCACCATACACTATAGTATGCGTTTATGGGTCTGCTGAGCATACAAAGACTACCTTTTGTCTGGCGCATACGGAACTACGAAGTCATGTTGGTTCCATAAGTGGTTGTAATTAATTGTATTGTTTAAGAATTACACAACCCTTTGCAAAGTGTTGTACTGTACACAACCGTACCAAAACATATAGTTACACATGTATGTGTTGTTCTTTGCCTGGTGGTCCCTTTTAAATTGCAACACAGTCAGTGTCAGTATATCATACACATTTGGATTTGGCATCTTATAAATTTCAATCCCTTCAGATACACATTTATGTATTCCTAGAATTGAAAACATACTGTACTTTTGGTTTCTCATTGACTAAAAGCATCCTGCACAGAAATTGATGACCTGGGGGGTATTTCACAAAGATACAAGTTGAACTTAACTCTCAAGTTGGACTTAAAAAGTATGGAAAGCCGTTTGTAGCCTTGGAATAAAAAATATATTCAAAAGCAAAAATGCAAGTATTTTAGACTTTTCATAAATTGTCCATGAAAAACATGAAATCTCCTTAATAATAGAAAAATATTAATGATTTGAAAAAAAATTTTATGCCTGCTAAAAGGACTTTTCCATTTTTGTTTCAAAGAAACTAATGGCTTTCCATACTTTTTAAGTCCAACTTAGAGTTAAGTTCAACTTAGGATCTTTGTGAAACACCCCCCTGAAATACAAAAACATAAATTGACAATCCTATTAATTTAGTTGTGCCCCTCCCGCAACGCTTGAGTGTCATTATCAAGGACAATGTCATATATATACAGTGAGTACGTCTAACCTATTGCCTAATTGTATGGAATATCAGAATCTCAAGGTGATCGGGTTAAAAAGGGATAGTACAGTTTTGGTCAAACTGGTCAAACAGGAATCTATGTATACATGAATTATAAATGTAAATGTAGCAATTAAAGCAAATGCTGCCTACATGTATTTAACAGTTCCTAATAAACACTTACATTGATAGATTATGTCAATTCATAACCTTAATTAATTTATAATTCAACTGAGAAATGAGGGTGAAAATGTCAACCGAACTGCCAAGTTTTTAAAAGATACAGTCAATTGAATCTGCGTGTCCTCAAGTGTCCTGTAAATACAACCCTAGGCCTACATAATAACCTACTTCGGTCATTCATCGGAAGTTGAAATTATCTCAATCCTTGTCGTGGAAATTATATCAATCATCTATAAGTACCTGTGAGCACATGTCCATTGCATTCACACTGCACTAGGGCGGGGCTCGATACTAGCACTTGCCCTAATGTTCATTTGATGTTGGGCAAGTACAATTTCATAAGTGGTCTAGTTTGGTTGTCTGTTGACATTGAGGACTTAGTTAATTTGTGTAACACACCATTGGACACTTTGCATACATTCTACACACAGATCTCTAACCACACCTACTCCCAACTCTTAGGTCAGTGTGGACACAATGCTTCATCAAAACTACACATCAACTTGGACTTTGTTTTGGAAATTATGAATACATTTTCTACACACAGCTGTTAAAAATAAATCAGATCTCTAAACCAAACCTGCTCTCAACTCTGAGGTCGGTGTGGACCCACATGTCATTTTGTACTCTTGTTTAAATACTACACACCTTCAGACATGTAGGTGATAATCACTTTAGTGACAACTTTTGAAACTGTAAACATGTATCACTCTTTCGCAATTATGTTTTTTAGAACCTAGATTCAACTCGAGTTCGCCACCTACTGACCATGAGTATAATTATCACTTTACATCAATTTAATTACTTGTAAACATGTCATCCATTATTGCAAATTGCATAATATCTTCTTCTTAATGTATGTTATGTTGACGATTAGGCTCTTCGTCATTTTAGCTGTCTGTTAACTCTTTATTTGCCAGTTTATTTCTGAACCCCCTGTGCCATGGTAATTATGTGTTGATTTGACTGTGCCTGAATAGCAATACTTAACAGTACAATCCAACCTGATACATAGTGACCACTGACCACCCAAGGGAAACAAGAAAGTTTACCAGGCAAAAAATTTTAATTTATTTTTGGAAGGTTACTTTTCAAGCTTGCCTGCATAAAAATAACACTCCAAAATTTGATTTGCATTGACCTCTATGCAAAATTTTGGGGGCTCTTTTTGGCATTTTGGGGGCAAATTCGCCCCGAGCCCCCATGGATGGATTTTTTCACTGCAAGAAACCTCATTTAACCCTCTGTAGGCAGGGGACTGCTATAGACAGGGTCCAAAAGTTACATTGTTTCTGTCAGAGGGATCACAGGTTACCTGCTATAGAGGTGGCTGCCAAGACAGATTTCACAGTATTTAGCTGTGTAAATTAGTAATAGGGCGTGCATATTGAATAGAACCTACATCAGTGAAAAAATTAATATTTTTATTTCGGGGGCTCCATTTTCGGGGGCTACTTTTCCAACTTTCGGGGGCTACAAATATCTGGGCTCTTTTTCGAATTTCAGGGGCTACTAATAAGCTAAAATGCTGTAAGTGATCATTTTATAAGCATTTGATCACAATCCAAACAGAAAATCCCACAAAAAATCCCGAAAAAAAAAAAAAAAAAAAAAAAAAAAAAAATGTTTTTTTTTTTTTTTTTCTTTTTTTTCGGGGGCAAATTTTTTTTTCGGGGGCGAATTTGGGCATTTCGGGGGCGGATTCGCCCGCCGCCCCCGGGTATTTTTTTCGCTGACCTACATGCACCGAAAAACAATAGCAATACTGATTTTAACTTACACAAAACTGTGAATTTGGCAAGCAAGCCTCCACACTAACTTTTTTCTTTACCGGCCCATTTGGGCAAGGAAAATCATACATTTTTACATTTTACTTGCCTGATTATATAACATTTACTTGCCATCTTACTTCTAGATGAGTTTAACACATGAAATTACATTGTTCTCTCTTGTACATGTAGTTGAACAATCATTTAGTTGCCTGATCGGGTTAAAAGCAAACTAGACAATTTATGACATTTTACTTGCCAGACACCAATTTGTACTTGCCCCTGGCAAGTGGGCAAGTGCCCCTGCCAATGTGCATGTGAAGTGGCATGCATGCATGCATATGTGGAGATTGGCGCACAAAAGAGGGTTAAAGGGATCTAGTAACTTTGTTGACAATACATGTGCAAAAAGTGATGAATGGTTGATGCAATGTACATATTGTTGATATCTCATATGTCCACAGGGTATTGTGTGAAAATTTCAAGTCAAATGAACAGTGCATGGCCAAGTAATGAGCGAAAATGCAAAATGATAGTCACTAACTCACTTTGTACACAGTAAGAAACACTCTGGGGGAGTTTTTCTTATCTGAATACTTCGATCGTACATATCTTTGTAACGAAAGGGATCTTTGAAAAACCGAAACCTGTCCCATGATTTTATTGGTAATACGAATACAACACGGTATGAGGGAACCACTAGAATTAAAATTTTATTTTGAGGATTTGGACAATGTTACTAAGTCCTTTTAAATGTGTCTGAGCAAAGCATTCCCTGAGTGCACTTTCAGAACGGATGACGGATGTGATCTAGATAAATTTATTCAACATGCACACATTGTTGTGACAAATTAATGATACATGTAGAAAGGTCCTTGGGTTTTATAGTTTTACAGATAAACAGTGCAGGTATGATCAACCGCAGCATGTACTGTAGTGTGGGCGAGGTTACAGCAAGGTTAATGGTATTTGTGACAAACATATACATTCGGGTCTCAACTTTAAATTTTAGATTTCAATTTTAAATTGGATTTAAATTTACATTCAAACATAGTTTACCTGAATTGTTGGTGAAGTATTAAAAATGTTATCTTTTTTTTATATAATAATATCAACACAATTACTTTGGTTGTTTTCATTGTTTATTCAAGCCTGTTAACACATGGCTACACAAATTATCTTTTTATATGGCTTACAGGCTTAGTTGCCATTATTTAAAAATCTTTTTATATGGCTTACAGTTACAGGCTTAGTTGCCATTATTTTAAAAAAAGTTGTCTTCCAATACTCTTTCAATACAGTTCTTGTAGTACTTGCAAATGGAACATGAAATATTTCTGAAGGAAGTAAACTAATGCACAATGTGGGATTCAAAGTGGTGCAAGTTTGATTAATTTGCATTTATAGGAAACTCTATCACCTGCATCTTTTTCGCCCTTCCACTTCTGCTTACAAGTATAACTATGGTAGTGCCGTTGTATTTCAAAATGTACACAAACGGAAAACGTAAAAATAAAAAAATTAATTGACCAGTTATTGGGGAACCTATATTCAGCTTTCGTTTACTTTTCTTATGAACAATTTGCAATTTAACTGATGATTTTTTAGCTGCACATAGATTAATGTAGATTGTTTTTAATTGGCACAACACCCGGGCCCTGTTGCAGAAAGAGATACAATCAATTGTAAGTTACAATTAATTTTTGTAAGTCGGGTCATGTGTTCTAAATGGGCAAATCTGATTGGTTGGAACGCGCAAATTTTCTGACTTACAATTAATATTATAACTTCCATCGATTGTATCTCTTTCTGCAATAGGACCCTGACCAGCCAAAAGTACGAAAATACGCCAGACGGCGGCCTGTACTTTAACCTGACGACGAAGAAGAAGAAGAACTTGTGCTTGTGTATTTTCCATTGATAATATGCTATTGGAAGCAATATCCATCGTATTTTTAGTGGACATTTTACTAAACAAGGTCATTGCTGTAATTGTAAATCCTTAGGCTTAGTTCTCGTAAACTTGTGTCTTTGCATGCGTTTAGACCATACTGCATCATTGGCAATATTCTTTGCTTTGATATTCATGAACAAAAATTATCAATTGAATCACGATTCACATCATGGACATGGAGTCTAGACCAATAATATCTGGCATGGCATGATCTAGAATATTGGTCTACAAGCATCAACGAGTCTAACTTTTAGAATAGCGGGAAAATAGATGATGCAAATACTTTGCACAAACAACATGATCGATCATCCCAAAGTACTTAAGTAGACGGTGAACTAGCCAAAGTCCAATCACAGAAACAAGTCCAAGACCACCTTGGCCTTGATAGGTACCAACCATTATAATAATAAACCACATACACAGACACGACTTAGCGATAGCCAGCCCAGGCCAAAGCATGCAGCTGCCGAGCAACGCATCCAAAATCGCATGCATAATCAGTCAGATCAGTCACCAACACACATAAACCACCCCACGCGACGGACGTAACCTCGCATTCACCCCCAACGCAACAACACCAATACCAGACGTTCATTGACGCTGCACGCAGAGGAGACGGCGCAAATAACCGTTACTTATGCGGTTACGGCACAATAATAATACGGCGCGGCTCTTCGATCGCCTACCTTATGTTTGATCTGCTTCGATGTCGAAACTCGCCGGTGGAAGGCCTTCGACGATGCCGAGTCGACATCCTCGCCCTCGCTGTCCGAGGAATCCTCCAGGGAACTGGAATGCATCCCGGACTTCGACGATCTCCGGTGTGGGGAGCTGACGGGGGTCGTCGACGATCCCGACACGGAGTGACTCGAATCTGCGGCGGCAGTCGCCATAATTCTCCAAACGCGCTGATTATTCTCCTCCAAAAAAACGCGTACGATTTATGTTAGTATCCAATTTCCCTGTAGTGCTTGTGCACATGCACACGTTGGTAATGAGCGAAAATTCGGGCGGGTTGTGCCAAAGGACGGGGGAAATTTATGAGGCGAAAGTGGTGCGAAAATCGTAAGCGACGGCCACTAAACTAGGCGACTTGTCGCATTTTTCGTCACACACATTATTACACACACATATCGTACATTGGGAATTACAGATCGTACACACAGTTAGTATAGATAACACACATAAGACACACACACATACACACATCCGCTATCCCCATTCATATTACGCGGTTTCCAGACACACACAAAAGACCACAATCTCTTTTCATACCCGCACGTTGTTTTACGCGCTATGCACCGATGACTTTCACGAATGGTACTCATTTCTTTAGTACAGCTACGCACTACGCCAGTGTTCAATTCGAAGCAATAAAATGATTCCTATCTTACAATGCAGCCAGATTCGCATGACGTCAGACGGCTCTCTTTGTTCTATTTCTGGAGAGGGGAAAACCCCCGAATAAAATTCGGGTAAGTCCCCCTCCCTGTAGCCTCGTATTACGTAACTGATCCCAAACTCTTGCAGAAAATGGGATTGCGTTAAAGAAAATAACGGATCTAGTTGACTTGGTTGTGCCAGAGCCGTGTATAAAGACATAATACAACTCCGGGTGGTATTATTTGTATTGCATTTTTGCATTGGGTTTACTAAAAACAATGATGTGCTCTATTGCTAAAAGTAGAACTATAAGCAAAACATGTATCCATTGTTTGTAATCCCTTCACGACTTGTCAATAATGTATCGTTATCTTTTCTTCATTTTATTCAGTTTAATTTCACCTAGAATTATAATTGCGTTAGATATCGATCTATCTATCAGGCTATATTTCAAGTTCAAGTTCAAGTCAGTTTTATTTGTCCAAATATGGAAATTCGTTTCGTTACATGCATGGAAGATACTAGGCCCTACGTACAAATTAGAACAACACTCACATACAGTCATTTTTTTGTTTTAACCTCCCATTTCCATTCTCTCCTGTCTCTAGCTATCCCAGCCCACGCGGCCGTTCCCATGTATGATGTTAGTTCGTCTCTCCATCTTTTCTCTTGTCTATCTATCTATCTGTCTATCTACTATACAACATGTCCCAAAATTAATTACAACGGGACTTTCTGCAACGATAACTTTAAAGATAGTAAAACAATCAGAATGATATTTCAGGGTATGAAACTATAACTTATTACCTACATCTTGCAGAAAACCCTATTCGATTTGCTTCAGTGGTCATGGAGAATGAGGATCTTTTGTCAGTCATGTCAGATGTCCATTGTGTTCACGCGTTATGAACGAAAATGGACACATGACATGATTGACAAAAGATCCTCATTCTCCATGACCACTGAAGCAAATCGAATAGGGTTTTCTGCAAGATGTAGGTAATAAGTTATAGTTTCATACCCTGAAATATCATTCTGATTGATGTACTATTTTAAAGTTATCAGAAAAAAAAAGTTGCAGAAAGTCCCGTTGTAATTAATGTTGGGACATGTTGCTATCTAAAGGGGACCACCGCGCAAAGAATATTACAGGCGTATGTGTTTGGGCACCGTTGTTTGATATTAAATAGATGTCCAACACTTTGCAAAGGGTTGTGTCATTCATAAACAATGCAATAAATCACCAAAACTTAGGAACCGCTCTTATAGAGCGTAGATCTGTTTTGAGAAGTGGGGGTGGGAGTGATGCGAGGGAGCGGAGCAACCAAGCCCGAGGGGGGGGGGGGGGGGGGTTGCCTCCTCCCATGGTAGGGAGCTTTTGCCATTTATTACTCGAAATAATACAAATAATAATAATAATATACTCGATTTATATAGCGGCTGCAATCTGGTGCATGCCTTGGAAGGAAAATTGATATACTAAAATTTAAGAAAGCATGACTTAAATCATCCCCCCCCCCCCCCCATTAGAACGCTATATATACAGACACAAAAGAACATACACGTCCACACACACACACACATAGATATGCGCACACCGTCCATGCATGTCTATACTAATTTGGGGGAGGGTATGAGAGGGGGTTTACCCCCTCCCACGTGGAAACAATTTTGAAATTGGTGTTAAAAATATCACTTTGTTATTATGAATTTTATAAAGATTTAACATTGAAAAAAGTGGAGGATGTTTGTACAGGCCATCCCCCGCACCAAAGTGTGTGGGGTATATCCCCCCCCCCCCCCCCCCCCCATCCCCCCCGGACGAGTACTTTGGGAGACAATAGAAAGACATATACAATTCTCCCCAATTCTCCGAGTCCGGATAATTTTATGAAACTGAAAGCAATATAACGTCGGACTTCGCGTGATTGACGAGTGTTTTGTCGCACTCAAATACAATGTATAATATTTCCTCTATCTTCGCCCTCAATGTTTGATATTTGAAATATAGATTTAATAATTTCAAAAGGCATGGTTTGGCGTAAAATATTATAAATTGAATGCAACGCTAAAATGTTGATGATAACATCAACAATCGTCACCCTCCTTTATTATTTTGTTAATATTTATTGAGGAACATTGTGCAATGTTATTTTCTTGTCTTTATTGCTGCTCATTTCATAATGTGCCATTGTGCCTTGTACATTAATGTCAAGTATTGTGGTCATATACACCACACATATCATAAATAATTCACAGTGACAGATACTTCGTATAAAGTTGTAAAACAAAATCCAACTATTGGTAATACAAATCCAACACGATATGAATGTACCACTGGAGTTCTTAGTAAGATGTGTATATTTGGATTTTTTACAAATCTTAATTCTTATAAATATATCCCTTCTTTTCTATCTTCCATATGCGTGAGAGGCGGGCGGGGGGGGGGGGGGGGGGCTGCGGTCCCTTGAGTTTTGAAAATGGCCATATTCGGGCAAAAGGCAGCTTAAATTTTGACAAAACGTGTCATATACAAATCGATGTAATTATTAAAACGACCTTATGTTCGGGCAAACTCATCCCACATTCGAGATAATCATTTTATTTGTGGATCTAATGCCCGGCGCAGACAGAGCCGACTCGACTGGTTGTCATTCCGATCGGCTCAGTTTTCAGTGCCTCGCGACACACATTTTGCCAGTCGAGAGACAGTCGGATGCCAGTCGGGGCCGATTCAACAAGATAAATCTGCTCCGACCGACCGGGCCCAACTCTAGCCTGATTGAAACCAGTCGGGTCGAGTCGGCTCTGTCTGCGCCGGGCTTAACCGTCACAAAAACATAATTTTCGGGCTTCAAAGAGGCGAAGACCCTTCCCCCCCCCCCCCCCCCCCCCCCCCCCCCCTCTTTCTTCTCATTAGTGAATCTCTGTTCCTCCTCCACTCATTCCTTCTCCAATGTAAAGTGTATTCATTCCTTTGGTATACCTATTCTCTCTCCACATGTTGCATTCTTCTCTAATCTTATTCAGCGCTATTCACGTGAGTATCACAGTGATTTAAGCCCTGGTCACAACCCACCGTGCGTGTTTTTAGTCCGTACGTTTTTTGGGGAGGCCACGGCCGCCACGTTTTTCTGAAAACGTGGTGAGGGAGTGGCAAGAGCAGGGAGGGAGTACCGTCAACGCCCCGTCAACGCACGGTGTAAGTACGTGGCCCGCACGCCACGCCTGGCCGTGAGCGGTTGCGTGCATGCTCATATCGTACGTTGCGCACGTGGTAAGTGAGTTGTACGTGCTTACAACGTGCTTAGCGCTTACAACGTACGATCTCCGTGCGATTGCCACGTTATCGTACGGAGGCCGTACTTACACGTGCTGCTCACGTACGTTGTAAGTGCGTGCAAGTGCGAACAACCGTTTCTGCTCATATTATACTGCCGAAATCAGTGCGCACAACGTGCGTTGTAAGTGCGGAGCACGTGCCTACTCGGTACGGTCCACGTGAGTTCTGCGTGCTCATTGGACAGTTGAACTGGGGAAGTGCCGAGTAAGCACGGACCACGCACTTATCACGTGCGCAGCACGCACGTGCGCTCATTGGCTTTAGAGGGCACGCGCGTCACCCGTACTGGGGGTGAATCGGTAGCCCGACCGCAGCCCGAACGCAGCGAAAGTTCCTCGTGCACTAAAAGTGCTACGGAGTGTCTGCGTGCTCCCAAATCCGTACTGAGGCGGTACTCACCACGTACGGATACCCAAATTTTGCCCGCGTTTTTGCAAGTAGACAGCATGACGCACTTGCAAGTACGGAGGGTTGTGACCACGGCTTTACGCTATAAGTACCCGTTCAACGGAAACACGCTACACACATCCTGCATACAAAGTGCATATTTTCCACTGCCTATAGGGAGTATCTTCTCCTCTCTAATTTCCACATTCTCTTGTATATTATTACATATTGCATATAATATACTCAAAATATGTAAGGACTTGCCACCAAATAATGAGCTTGGGCAAGCGTAATATATACCCACTACCTGCAACAAGACTTTAAAATAGGTTCTTTGTTTTGGGGCCATCTATGATTATGTTTGTTTGTTTTTTAGTTTATTTGTTTGTTTATTTGTTTCCTTTGATTTATACACGGTTAAAGGGATATTTCAGTTTTGGTATAGAGGGCGCTTCGAGAAATACCTTTTGTGAGGTAAAACAAAAACTATAAGTGTATTATTTGGAAGAGCATGCGATTTAAAGATAAAACAAACTTTATTTGATCAAAATCAGTTGAGAAAGAGCTGAAATATCAATAAATATATCCATTTGGAATAAATGTGGGATTCCACATTTTGTTCAACAAAAAAAATCTAAATCATGCTTAATACACTTTTCGAAAATATACCAAAGATGTTGTTGAATAGTTGTTAATGATCTCTCTATTGAATCGTTATTATAACACAACCTCACATTTACAATTTGTTATAAAAGTGATTGAAACCATAATGTTTTTAGAAAGCGCTCTTTTGTGTTTTAACGGCTGCTTTTTTTGTTTTAATGATAACAGGATTTTAACTTAGCCGATTGTAAGTTGTATACCTTTCGGGCATAGTGGAAATATAAATAATAGTTTTTAACGATATGGTGCAAGTTTTGGTGTTTAACATTCAGTTTGACCAAAACTGTACTATCCCTTTAAGATTAAAAAATAAATAAACCCAAGGAGGCTGTTTCCAGAGAGGCCGTGGTATACAAAAATACACAAATATGATAAACAAATACCTTAATATGCAATCACATTGACAAAACTACATCTACAACAACACAATAAACTACCATTCTAGGCCAGGGTAAACGTAGACAATTTGGCTATATAATGTTTTATCACGCAATACAATACAGTGCAATGCAACCAATAGTCCCCACACCTGCTGAAATGTGTTGTTTTGAGG